>QUSF01000002.1:63430472-63618690 GCA_003676055.1 Chloebia gouldiae | reverse complement strand
GAAATTTTCAGTCTGTCAGCACAGAAAGCACATAGTGAGTTTTTCACCTCCTATTTGTTCTTGGAGCAAGATGTTCAACTGACTGGTGGAATTAGCCAATGAAAACAGTTACTTTTGGTTCTCTTTACATGTGCTGACTGACATTACTTTTTTAACATCCCAAATAAGTATTGCCTATAGGAAATTCCATTAAATCTGATTTTTGCTTTCCTTTCCTTCTCTTCTTCAGTCTCATGGCTGTATTAGGTGCTCCATGTAACTATTTTCTTATCTCTTTCCTACTTTTCATGGAGTATAAAAAGATTTTCTTTTAAAATGTAATCAGTAAAAAATTATCATGTTACTATGCTCATTATTTGTTTCCCAAATGCTACTTTATGAAGAAATATTGCTGTGAAGAGTATATAGAAACATGCTGTATGTACTATTTATAAGTGTAAAAACATGTATGTATGTATTCTATTTTTGTTGCTAAAAAGATTTTGGGCTTCTGAGCAGTTCAGGTTACAGATTTAAAGTAACTGGGCATAGGTATTTTTTTGGTTTAGCATACAGCAGTACTTAAAAATAAATGATTAACAGAGAAGATCTCTAGATTTTGTTGTAGTTAATTTCCCCACCAAATCAAACGCAAAACCTCAGTTAAATTAACATGTCAAAACATTTTAATTGTGGTGTAATCATACCAGCTGTGCAGCAACCTGCAGGAACTCTTAGTGTACCATTACATATTGAGAGTCTAATTGTACAGTTGAACACTATTTAAACCATATATGATAAGTACTAAGTGATAAAATTAGTTATGTTCAAAATGAAAATAGGTGTTAATTTTTTAAAATTACCTTTCTTTAATGCATTGTGGTAGAATGCACTCTCTTTGGGATCCTGATAGAGTATGTGCTGATCATTTTTTGGTGGATGATTTCTTAATCATAATGGTTCCTCACAAATAATTTTATCAGTTTCACAGAATACCCAGAGTTGGAAGGCACCCACAAGGATCATCAAGTCCAACTCCTGATCCTTCACAGCACCATTCCCAAGAATCACACCTGGTGCCCAGGAGTGTTGTCCAAACACTTTTTTAGGTCTCTCAGGCTTGGCACTGTGACCACTTCCCTGAGGAGCCTGTCCCAGTGCCCAGCCACCCTCTGGGTGAAGAACCATTTTCTGATATCCCACCTAAACCTCCCCTGACACAACTTCAGGCCATTCCCTCATGTCCTGTCACTGGCACTACAGAGAAGGGATCAGTGTCTGCCCCCTGCTTCCCCTTGTGAGAAAGCTGTAACTGCAATGAGGTCTCCCCTCAGTCTTCTCCAGGCTGAGCAGACCAAGTGACCTCAGCTACTCCTCAAATTTCTTCCCCTCAAGGCTCTTCACCATCTTCACTGCCCTCCTTTGGACACTCCCTAACAGTGTCATGACTTTCTCTGGGTTGTGGCACCCAAAACTGCCCCAGGCACTGGAGGTGAGGCCGCCCCAGTGCAGAGCAGAGCAGGACAATCCCCTCCCTTGCCTAGCTGGCCATGCTGTGCCTGGTGCCCCCCAGGCCAGGGTTGGCCCTCCTGGCTGCCAGAGCACTGGAAATTCATCTCCAACTTGCCACCAACCAGGTCACCCAGGTCCCTTTCCATGGTCTTGCTTTCCAGAACCTCATTCCCTGGTCTGTCCATACATCCAGGGTTGCCCCACCCCAGGTGTAGAATCCGGCACTTTCCCTTGTTGAATTTCATGGGGTTGGTGATTTCCCAGGCCTGTAATTTTTCCAGGTCTCTCTGCAGGGCCTCCCTGTTCTCCAGCTCCTCCCAGTTTTGTATTGGCTGCATTTAAGCCGCTGTTACCAATTCTACTTATCTGATTTCATGGCATAGAAATTAGACACATACAAGTCCTCTAATATTAGAGTTTGTCTTTTTAGTTCAGAGAAATATGTATGTAGTAGCGAGTGGTGTTTTTTTCACCTTCTAAAAGTTTAATAGACAGACTTTCAAAATTATCCTCCAGATAATTAAAAATTTCTGCTGTAGCATTTTATATTCCTCCTACATATCTGCATCATCAGATCAGGACCAAAGTGATACCCACTATTGCATGTCCTATTACTACTGCATTCTATGCGTGTAAAAAAAGTAAAATAGCAAGCTAATGTACAAAAAATTATGGACTTTATTAATTGGCTTAATTTTAACTATGAATATGCATACTATTGAAATAATCAGATGCATCTCCATATCTTTATTTCTGTTCAATGTCACTGCACATTTAAAAACAGCCACAAAAATTAAGAATTGATGGATGAGTTCTGCTAATGTAATTTGTTTGCAAGGCAGTAGATTTTTATTGTGTTCTCAGAAAAAAATGGGAAACTACAAGGTAACCCACAAAATATGCTAGCTGTATGATAGAATTATTATACATTGTAATTGTAGAACAGAAATAATGTCACTAGGGGAAATAAATTAATTTGGATTTCTGAGTAGACTACCTGACATGCGAGACTTAAATTAGCTGTACACAGATCTAAACTCAGAGACTATACTTAATTTTTTAATAGACACATTACCAAAGATCTTAGGAATCTGTAAATAAGCATTTTCACTGGTAGCAAAAGACATTTCTCATTTTATCGTCCATTAAATTTTTTAATTAGTTTGACAGCTGAATTGCCTGTGTTGTCTGTCCAAGAACATTAATCCCATCAAATCAAGATACATAACCCCTGGAGACTGTAAAGATTTTTCAGTCCAAAACATAAATTACTGCTGTTCAATTTGAGAATTATGTGCTTGGATCAAAATGCAAAAACTCCACAATGTTATAGAGAAATGTGATTTTTTTATGACATTAAATAAACTAGATTAAGTAGTAGTGTAAATATCAATTTTGAACAATTGTAACAGTTAGGATTTTTAACTTCAACTGTAAGCATTCCATTTTCCAGCAGAATTATCTGATTGATCAAAAATCAATAATGTTATTTTTCAATAATGTTATTTTTCAATAACTTCCACTTTACACCATTAAAGATTCATATAAATGGTGAATTTATGGTCCATCTAAGATTGACATGAAAATGTTAACAGTGAATAATATTGTCAATAAGATTGACTGTGCAGATATTAACAAATGCATTGGGGACTTTTAGGTAATATTTTCAAACTAATGTATTTTATCAAGCCTTTGTAGATGTTGTTGGCTGAACTCTAGCACGAGATGCTAAGAGCTATAGAATGCTTGGTTATCACAGCCTCCAAGGTTGCCTTTCTAGGTTATAGCCAGTGTTAGATTAAAACTGTGTAAAATAGAGGAAGTTAAAAATGTCTTTGATCAAATTTGCAAGTTTATAAAATGTAGGATTTTGTAAATTATTGTCTGTATGGCTCTTCCAGCACTACATGAAAAATAAATTCATGTTCCACTCATTTGTGACTTCCTCACAGTTATATTCTGCTTCTATGTACTAGAAATAACTTAGAAACAAATATTTTCAGAATTAAGAGATGGGGAAAATTTCCTTTACATTGTTATTTTCATTGGGTAGGGATTTCAGTACTATCTGTATCAATGTATTTGTACAAACTGGATGTAGAATTTTTGAAACGTGGGCTGAAGATGAAATGGTACTTAATGGCTGTATGTTAAAACAATATAGATTGAACTGTTCTTGAACTTTGCATATTTCCTGTCAACATCTGAAATTTGTGTCTACAAATTTGCATTTACGCCGCTTGAGATATGCAAATCTGAAGTTTATTTGCAAATACAGATTCTGCCTTGCTTGAACACAGTGATAATTCTCTGAGAATACAGAAATCTTTCTGTTCTGAGGTGTCACCCAGTTTGAGTAATTTTTACAGGATCAGCTTTAAGTAATTTGTGGATTGGACTGGTTTAAAATTTAGTTTCATTTTTGAGGCATGGTAAGCTTATTTCTTTACTTTTTTCTCAGGTTAGAGATGACAACAAAAGACAACACCCATGCTTAGTGGAGTTCTCAAAATTGCCGGAGCAGGAAAGAAATTATAACTTGCAAATGTCACTTGAAACACTGAAGTAAGTTGCTAGAACTTTTGAAATTTATAGTTAAGAGTTTTGTAAGGAGATGCAGTTTCCAGAATTGATATGCAAATTAAAATTTGATGTGTAGGAGAGGGTAATAATATGCAAATGAGGGAGTGAGCCACATTAATGAATTATGTATTTGGCACTGAAAATTACTTTGATAGTCTTTTAGAATTATTGTGGTAATGCTGATTGTGAAAGGAAAATTCAGACAATTTTCATCTAGGAGGAAAGAAATAGATCCATCCAAGATATGAAAAAAAAATTGTTTCTTATTTGATTTTATTCAATTTAGTTTAATATTTCTTTCAATTTTGTTTATTGATAAAACACACTTTGACACTTAATAGATATTTAAATTAAGAACTTTGCTTCAGGACCCCTTGCTCCTATTTCAGTGTCAATGTGTATGTTGCCACAGAGCAAACAGTAGCAGGCATTTCTTCTTTTTGTGGATGAGTGGTTAGATGTGTGAATGTCATGGAAGCTCCCCAGTTGGAATGCTATAAAATTTCAGTGGGACATTAAAGGGTTTGTTGAAGTAATCTACTTTTCTGGTTTACAAAGATACAATTTCTCTCCTCAGCTTTGTCAGTCAAGGAGGTTTGCTGTCAATTAATTGAAAAATCTCTTAGTATAAGTAATTTCTCCCATATGTAACATTGCTTGTAGCCAACGTGTAGAAATGTATCTCAAACTGATAAATGCTTGATGGTAGATGTGGTTCTCCAATCACCCATATTGAAATCTATTCTTTCTCCTTTTTTTTTTCCCACTGTTAGAATATAGTTGCTTTTTACTATTTAGAGAGATTACAAAGGATGAATGTCCTCATGTGATATCATTTTTCTGTGAAAATTTGTCCTATATTATTAAAATCCTTGCCATGTAAACTGATAGTGCAATATAGTGTTTCTACTCCTAATTAAAGGAAGAGGAAGGACTTTATGTCCTCATGGTAGAAAGCTATGTAGAAGACTCCTTCTAGAAGTTCTTGCAGATTTCTCTTCAGGCCAGCTTCTCTGCACTATTTACTGATCTACCATTGCCAGAGTAAATAAGTTACTCAGTGTGAAACTGAGTACTCAGGGTCCTATTTATGACTCTTGAGTGCTAAATGGTTTCTGGAGGGATAGATTGCCATTATTTTGAGGTTCAACATCCATTGAATTGGTAGCAAGAAAATAAGTTCAAATTTTCTACAGGTAGATATTAGAATTAAAAGGAAAGATTTTGAGCATTTCCCATCAGCAGAGCAATGTGCTAAGGATTCAAAATAGAGTCTTCCTTTCTATTTAATGAAACTACAAAAGATGATGTCATTAACGTTCACTATGATTGGATCTTTTCCTAGAATACTCTATATAATATGGCTCAAACATCGGAAAAATCATGCTGTCATAATTAAATGCACACAAATTTAATGAGTCCTTAGATGATTACTGGTTCAGTATCCAGTGCTTTTCTAATCTAACCCTATAAAAAATCCCCAAGTTTTTGTTTTATAAACATAAAAGTTATAGATTACTCTTTTTTATTAATGCTTACTCAAGAAAGAGTCTTCCTATTAAATTTATAATATCCAAAATATAAAGCATTCAGTCCCGCTATGTGTTTTAAAATTTGCCTGCTTACTGAACTAAATCTTCCTTACCTCCTTGTATTAGTCCTTGTTTTCTGATAAATGAAATTCTAATTTTATAGTATTGAGTTGTATTTATCATGTAGACATCTGTTGTGCAGGGATTAGGGACCTCTTGCTCAGTTTGTTTCTACATGCTTGAAAATGTGGTGAAATCAATGTACTAATCAGTTCTAGGTGATCTGTAGATGATGACTTGAATTGTAACCTATCTTGACTATTTCTTTACTAGATGTATCTAGTCTACTAGCTGTCAATCTTGATAAGAGGGAAAAGAGAAAAAGGAAAGAAAATGATATTTTAAAACTTCTAATAACTTTCTTTACAATTTGCATCAAATTGTATACTTGAAATAGTTGCAAAACATGGAGAATAATGCTGAATGTAATTGTGTTTTGGTTAGTGGCCAGTTTTGCTGCCAGATGAGAGAGTTAGAAACCAAGGAAGATCTAAGTCATATTATCTGATACAACATTTCTTTTCCATATATGGGGATCTTTGTATATTTTAAGTAAGATTGAATACTTCTATGAGCTATAAAAATTACATACTGTATGAAATGTCAAAATGCAGGAATGAGTTGCCTCTGAAAATGTCATGGGATTAAAATATGCTTGCTCATACTGTTTCTGCACCTGCTTATATATATATGCTTTATAGTTTGGTCTTGCATATTTTTCTGGTTATTCTTGCTTATTATTTTGTGACTGACTTCCCATTTCTGTGTATTTACTCAGTCTTGCGTGGTAATTACATCTACCATTGTGATGATGAGAGCTACATTCAGCCACTTTTCACTTTCTTGCTTAGGTTTGAAGTACTTTAATGTTATTCAGATTCTGCCAGTAGAGTCTGTCATTTTATCCTCCTGTGGCATTCTTATTTGAATTCATTTTGTTTGGGTAGTGATAATTCCTGCCTTACATTACAGGAAAATTGGGGCTACCAGAGGTTAGCTCCTCTATAGTGCATTTCACTATTAGATATGTTCTCCTACTTATGCTGGTGATAGCTGCATAGGAATTATGTACTACTTATGCCAGTTGAAATTTAGCTGCATGGAGTATTCTTAGCAGATAGTGTGTTTTGCAGGAAGGGGCCACTGGATTTAGTTTCCTCATTTCTGATTTTACTGTCTAATTTTAAATCAGGGTTCACAGTCCATAACAGTAGGACCTACTTCTTGTAGCTAGCACTAAAAATATGCTGTAAGAGCCTCCTTGAAACAGACAATTCATCTGCCAAAAGAAATAATGTTAGAAGAGTATTTATGCTCTTCCCCCCCCACAGTCAGTTCAAGAGCAGAAAATATAGTTGAAGCATGACTAGAAAATATCATTTTAGCTAGTGGCAAGAACAAAAAAATATCTTGTTTGACACCTTTCTTTCACTTCAGGAAAATTTGGAATGCAGTCCAAGGTATTTACACTGATTTCTTTGGTAATCAGTTTCTTTCAAATATATGGTTATCTCCCTCAGGTTTTGAGAAAATTTTCATCTGACTCCAAAGTTAAGTCTCTGACTTTTGTCTAGGATTTCTATTAATTTCAATGTCAATATTTATTAATGCACCTAGACTAAAGAAAGGTTATAAGCTAATATTGAATATATATGCAGGAACGAATAATTAATAATTTACAGATCAAATCTTCCAGATAAATGAGATTTAAAATTTATGGTGCTAAACACTGTGGCTATAAGGAAAGCAACAAGTCTGAAGTAACCAGAAACTCAGTTAGTACTGCTGACCCTCTTCTAAGTTTATATAAATAGTGTTTGCTTTCTGAAATGAACTGAATTTTGCAGATTCAGGCCACAATGGACTGGTTCAGTGGCTTTGTGGTATAAGCCTTGTGGTAGGTACAAGACATGCTGTCTAGATTGAATAACATGGCAGTTTTGGCCTAATGCTTATCATGCATTCTGCTGTCAGTTCTGTCTTCAGTAGTGTGTCCTAAGAAAATCTAGATCCAACTGAAATTTCTAAATAATAGCTTCTTCAGAATTAAGACACATTCTAAGGATAAGAGATACTTTATTCCTTTTTTCTTTTTGTAGCTGTGATAGAAGTAACAAAACAAATAAAGATGTGGGTTAGAAGCAGTATGAGTGAGTATGTAAGTGGTATGAATAAGTCTGTAAAGCAGAAATGATATTTCAAGGGCAATCTTCAAACTGATACCTCACAGAGAAAAAATACTATATGATAGTTTCATTTTGAAGTACCTTACTCATATTTTTACGCATTTTTTGGAACATCTTGTGGCATTTTCCTAATACTGTCAGAAAGCTTATTACCTATACAAAAAGGCTGGTGTTGATATTTTCATATTATATTGTAATGATTTCCATAGTTCTCATTTGTTTTATAGTGTCATTTATAGGCACTATAGTGTGCCTATAAACAGTAGGAACTCTAAATATCAAAACATTAGCAGTAATTAATCTCTGATTTCTGTGCTCTAGAACTCTGCTGGCATTAGGCTGCCATGTTGGAATTGCTGATGAACGTGCTGAAGAAAAAGTGAAAAAAATGAAACTTCCAAAGAAGTAAGCTGCAATGCAATGTGTATTCTTGTTATACAGTATGAATTAAGTGAATTCTATTTTTACAATTCAGTATTTACTCTGCTAGTTTTATTAGTTCTTGGGCATTCATGTACATGCATGAATTCTCAGGAATTTTCAGCAATTTTCACATACTATAATTCACACTTTTTCTTCCAGAAATTTTTCACCTGATATGTAGACAAATTTTAGGGTTTTTTTAATGCTATATTGTAATGTCTGACATTCATTGTTATGTATTCCTTTTATATTGTGTGTGTATCACAGAGACTTTGTAAAAGAATTTTTACAGTAACTTTGCCAATGTATTTTATGCTGCTGCACATGTTTAAAGTTCTCTTTTGAAAGTTCTCAAATGGCCATGACTTGAGGTGTAGAGAGCTGGTAGAATCACCTGACTTTTTTCCAAGTGATCTGTTGGCATCAGCATTGGTAGGATTGGGCTTAGCCTGGTATGGTACAGTGGCCTCCACTACCACAGCTCTGAAACCAGCTCTCATGGCCCAGCCAAGTCGCCCCAGCTTCTTAGCATCAGTATACACACACAGGTTGGGAATAAAGGACCTGAGAACTTGGACACAGTTGAGATAATGGAACTTTGGTTTCCTGTGCCTGTCTGACAGCCCTACTGCCCAACATACACTTGAGCCCAGGGGATGAAGGTAGACTGTATGTAAAAAGTCAGAAAGGTAAATGCCACAGTTTTACTAGGAGAGAACTTCTGCATGGTCTGTTGTTCCTGAATTTAAGGCAGCAATATACTTTCCTTGGTTATGACTCAGAGGAATGGTAAATGCTGGTTGATGAGTTCCTGTCACCAGTTGCAACTCACTGCTCTTCGCAGGAATGTGTTCTGTGCAGAGCAGCCGTTCCTCTGGGATTTCATATCTCCATTATTCACTGCAGTCCTTCACTGACCGATACATTTGTATCTCATGTGGTCTCTGAGGCCAGTGTAATAACCTCCAGCACTTTGAACTAAAGCATGTCTTTCTTCCTTTTGTGAGCCAAAAGCCTGTGCCTCATTCTGGCAAGATTCCTGCAGGCTTCTAGGTAATGCTTTACTACAAGGTAGCTGTAAGAACCTGGACCATCAGGCCTTTGCTATCTACCACACTGCACAGATTTACACACCGTTGATATTACAATTTCAGAATCCTTGATGCAGTGGCTTTGCCAGAATGAATGGGGATAAAAGCAAAGTATTAATTTAAGTTACCCCCCTCCCCCCCCAAAACTGTTCGGTTTTGGTATCCCAAAATAACTGTTTATCTCTCAAGGAAGAAAAGATATCTAGGACCTTGTATTTTCATTCTGAATTTCCTGGGCAGAAGTATATGTGCATTTGCAAGACTGTTCAAGTGAATCAAATTTCCTGCTTTTGAAAAACTGCAGATAAATCTCAAGTCTGAAGAAGTTATACTTTCTAATATAAGAAGACCAATAATGCTGAGTCTTTTTAATGTCATTAACTATCATAACTGTAGATACCTGAAGTCATACCATACATACAAAGTCAGAATTTTGATACCTCACATCTAATGGATTGAAAAAACTAGCAAAAAGGAAAGGAAAACATTGTGGCTGTATTCTTAAAAGCTTGGGCAGGGGAGCATGACAGGAACGAGCACAGTAATTGCCAACCTGACAAGTCTGCTAATTTCATATGTTTCACTGTTTCCATTACTGTCTGGTTTTATTCATCTCACTGAAATGACTTCACAGAAATCTGATGAGAAGTAACTGTGAGGGCAGTAAACTCCTGTGGGGGCTTGCTGTAATAGAAACCTGCAGATTGGGAACTATGTGGATGGCTGATTTTGGAATGATGTTCTTGAATTGCTGTTTTCTAGGTTAAATTTTTTATTGTGGTAATTTTGAGGGTAGATTCAATATCTTATTTATAGATATAATCCCTCTTAAATACCTGGTTGTTTTAAATTATTGTTTTCAACAAATAATTTGTTTAAATGTGTTTTAAAATGATTATTGCAGAAGAGAATTAAGATTGGTAAAGTATTTGAATATTTTAGGATATAAATGGGGATAAATACTGTTTAATTATATGGGTTTTTCTCTGTCAGTACAAATTAAGAAAATTACCAAATTGTTTAGAAAATATTTGGGCAATTATTTAAACTAGCTATTCTTTATACACCCCAGGGTGTAAAACTTCAATGAGAGCATGTTGTTGTTTATTTTCCACAGACTCCTTTTATTGCAACCAAAATAGTGCTTTGTATGCTGGAGGAGAAATAGAATCATAGGACCTTTAATGCTTTACATCCTGTATTGAAGGTTTGCTCAAAAGTAAAGTAGGGGATTTCTATAATTAATGGGAAGGGAGTAACTTTATAAAAGTAGCATTCCTAGGAGTGCTAAAAAAAGTGAGGAAGCTGCCTTTCTATTCTGAAATAATGCTTAAACATTTGCTCCTATGATTTGAAGGATAATTAAGGTATGAATTATTACAAATACATTTTAATGTGGCTTTCAAAACTGGTCTTGAATATGCCATTTGACCTGCTCTGTCTCTTAGCATCCCCTTATGCAACAGGAAGAATATATTTTTTCATTTCAGTAGGAAGTAAATAGAATTTAATAAGTATTGTCATCTGCACAGAGGTAGCAATAAAATTGTTAATATAAGCATTTAGATAAGCAACATCTTAATCTAGTACTTTGAATATGTGGCATTACCAAAATACTTTAAAAACATTTTTAGTTCAGACCATTTTGTGTAGCTTTCATTGCCAGTTACTTCATCCCATCAAGATGCAATTAGCTTGAAACAGAATCAAAATCAAATCAGTAATCAAATTTACATTATTATTCTTTACGTTCAAAGGCAGATACCATATTTATATAGATATGTTGCATAGATGTTTTTTCTTTCTTTTGTGGTTTCTCTCATTTTATTTTTTCTTTCTGGAAAGTAACTTCAAGTTCTGTTTTTATTCAACAGCTATCAGTTGTTGAGCGGATATAAGCCAGCACCCATGGATCTGAGTTTTATCAAACTGACCCCCTCTCAAGAAGCTATGGTGGATAAACTAGCAGAGAATGCTCACAATGTGTGGGCAAGGGACCGTATAAGGCAAGGCTGGACATATGGCATCCAGCAGGTAGGTGCTAACTTCAGACACTTAGAAGAGCACTTATCTATTGAGATATTTCACAGCTAAATGCAAATAATGGTGACAGAGTCAGGAAGAAACAGCTAGTGAGTGCAAGTTTGTCACTCAAAGAAAACAAAAATACATAATTTAAAGCACTCTTTTTAAATAACAGTATGAGACTCTTTTACAAGCAGTATTAAAAAACTTGGTGGTATATTCTTCTAAACTATCTAAATCTCAGGGTGAGACAATTGCAAGCAGGAAGCTAACATGCTCCATTATTTTAGGAAATGTAAATATTGACCTTCACTAGGGGAATCATTTAAATGTTTGCAGTTCTGGGAATTGCATAATTTTGTTTATCCTGGTAAATCAGAATGTAAACTTCTAGTAATAACTTTGCTAATATGTTGTATTTCTGGCAGAAGCCGTGTTTAACTAAGAATAGTTAAGTTAGACTCAAAGTTCCAGTCCTACTTTAGTTGTTCTGTTCTAGTGAATATGAATATTATTTGGTAGTTATCCCAATGTGTTACAAGGGAGGAGATTAAGAATAAAGCATGGTGGATTACTAAAAGCAAAACTCAGGTTCTTTGGTTTCTTTAGAAAACCCCCAAAACCAGTCAGTTGGGTATACCATGAGACTAATTTAGCATTTTCCAAGACAGCTTCCACATCAGTTTTCCATTAAGATTTTCTATTCTTTTTGTGATCGGTTGTGAATTTTATATACAGAATGGTCTCTTCACTTGTGTTAATAACTGCGCGGTAGCATTTCACAGTGAAATTTTAGGATAATTTACCCCTCGGGGAAAAAATGAGGTTTCATGGTTTTGTGCTGAGCAAAAAACCATTATTTTTGCAAAAATGAGGTACAGCTGTTTTGTAGGTATATACCCTTCTTCTCCTTGTTTTTGGAAAAAAAATTTGAATTATGCATTTCAGTGCCATATATGTCAAATTTTGTTCTTCTACAGGACCAAAATTAATTCTCTTTGCAAAACTTTTGTGTAAAATAAAATAATCTGGACTTTTATATATTAAGTTAAGCACTTCGCCTCATGCTTCATACCTTCACAGGTATGATTATGTGACAAAATATATGCTGCATATTTGCATTTCATTATTGTTCATTATAGTATTTTCCTATGAACCTGCCATTGTGTTACTCTGTAAGATACTTAGTAAATCTATGTTCTGTATTTGGGTGTAGATAGACAGTGAGTCAATTTTTTTTTGCAGCCTGGAATATATGTATATTCTCTACTAGGAAAGAAAACACTTAATATAATTCAGTATTTGTGCAACTCCCCTGCTTTCCCCAGGATCAAATTTTTCCATAATACTGCACTTTTAAGCAAGAGGTGGCCTTTTGAAGTGCTGTTAACATTTCTGATGGAACAAGAATCATGAGAAGTGTTGGAAGTGATGGTTTTCTGTTGTCAGGTAGGGGGAGGGGATTAATTAGTTTTGAACTCACTATTTCAATCCTGTCTTTATGGAGTCAGTGCACAATTCATTTCTAGAATGAAAAACTGTATGTTCAAAAGAAATATTTCTAATATATTAAAGAATGCAGTCAAGAATTTATACCATGTCTCCCATATTTTTTATTCTTCCAGAAGCCAATAATTTTCAATACAGGATCGTGTGAAGTGGGAGCTTTGAAATGAATGAAAGTTGGGAAATTGTTACAACTTTGATATAAACTTGACATAGCCCAAAATTAAATTTAGTTTTGCAACAGAATTTATGCATCTCTTAGCTAAGTATATTTCTAACTAGCTTTGGAAAATCTAATTTTGTGACTCATATGTGAATAAATTTTCTTAGATCTTGAAGACAATTTAACCTACCCTTTGTATCGGTTCATCTTTGAAAAAACCCACAAATAATTTTGCTATATTTATTGGAATGAATTTGCAGCTGAATTACATGTTTTCTGAATTAGTGAGGTATGAAGTAGGAAAGTCAGTTAAATGGTGATGTCAAAGACTTTCCCAGTGTTGATGGTTTGGGAATGATACATAAAAGATATAATGGGAGTGGGTGGCAATGAAAAAATTTCTCCTTTACATGTTCACAGTATTTTTATTATACACAGTCTTAATGTATATTTCAGTGTACCTGTTGATATAGAAGGTTTTTGCTTTTGAAGAGGTGTGATGTAATAGTCATAAATCATTAGTTTTATTATGGTTTCCCAGAGGCAGTGGAGTTGCTCAAGGCCCCAATTTGGGTTTTAAAAAGCACCCCCAAGCCCCAAAAAACATAGATCAGACAAATCTAGTATGGGATATAACCTAAAATTAAATACTTCAGAAGAATCCTGAAGTCTGTCTTAGGTTCTCAGTGCTGTGCTTAGGGAAAGAGACCAAACTGACTGTTGAACCTAAAATGTTGTAGCCCTGTGAGGAGACATTTTTGAGCCTCACAGGGAGAAAGCAGCGAGGAAAAAGGAGGACTCTGATCTACTCACTGAACAGCTCTCTGTATTTTATCTACTGACTCCTAAAATACTTTCCTGAAGGAAACTTTTGTAACTCTGGCCTTCCCTAGGCTCCCTTCCTAGTAAATGTCCTGCTCGCTGGATGACAACATTTAACATGAACATTAAATCTCTGCTTACTTATAAAAATTTATAGCCTGGTGTGATAAAACTCATGGCAGCTAGAGGTTTTGTTTAAAATCGTTTAGCCTTGTAAGTGCTGAGTGGTACATTAGCCATATTTCAAGAGTTTTAAAAGATTGACTCCATAGCATCAAAGATGTCTGACTAGAGAAATAGGATTTATATATCTACATCCATTCAGATGGCCAATGACAAGGTTTTGTATGAAAACCTTACTGGAATGGTAGCCCCTAGTTAAGTTTTCAGATATTTTTTTAAGCAGCTGTGTATCAAGCTCTGATTTTGCCTTCCGGGTTTTGCTCTGAAAGAGTCTTAGACAAATGCTTCTGCTCTAAATCTTGACTGGGCTTAGGTATATATGATAAATATGTAACTGTTCTTCCTTATCAAGACAAAAACAGTTATGGACATGCAGAGAAGAGTCTGGAGAATTTAAAACAAAAAAGCTTAAGTGCCTATGAAACTGATCACATTTTTAATTGGGGTTTTGCAGTCCTGAGTACTTATGCTTTAAATATCCAAGATTTTTTTTACTGACTAAAGACTTTTGTGTGCTGAGTTATGCACTCTTGTTGAAAATGCAGTGTAGTGGTGCAGTGAGCAATGTCACAGTTATGCTTTCAGCAGAATATGAATGTAAATGTGGACAAGAGCTCAGAAATATTCATGACCTTCAGGAAGCAGATTTACAAGGTCAACAGTATACTTTACTCCCAAATTCCTGGCAGACAAGTTACTACAGTCTCATGGATAATTAAACAGGTAGATGATGCCCTTTTTCAACAATAGCATGTCTTGCAGAAGGTGCCATGCTTTGGATATTGATGTTGATTTGTTCTTAATTCCATAATCTTTCTCTTTTCAAATATTTCTTTTTCTTCTGCAAAAAAGACCAGCAGCTGAGTTTCAGGAGTGCTTACAATATACAGATAACAAATATGACTTATTAAAACCCATGAAAAGAGAGCAGAAGAGCAAGTTGCTCCTTCCTGGGTGCAGTGCAGAGATGCCTCTCATTTAGCTGACATACATATCACATGGCAAGCTGCCAGCTCTGGGTGTTGTCCACACTGCCATGTGCTTCTGCTTGACTCCGATTATTTCATGGGCTACATTTTGTCATCCTGTCATATTACTGTGACATGCTACAGTACTGGAATTAAGTGACACGATGTTGTGCTGTATAATACTATATACAGATCTTGCAGAGCTGTAAAATAGTTTCCTAAGGGAAAGAAGATTACAGATGTTTTAAAGTAGATGAACTAATCACTAGGAAATATGTTATGAACAGCAATTGTGCTGTAGCTGTAGGATGAATTAAATAATCTAGTAGGTTTGTTCAATATGAGAGCCTCATCATTTTGGGATTATATAAAATGAAAAATAAAGCAATACTCTCAAGCAGTTAAAGTATAAACCATTTATTTCTTTAAAAGCTGTTGGGGAAAATTCCTTCCAACTTCCAGATTTTTTTTCTTCATCTAAATCCATTACTGCTTGTCAGGCTTTTTTCTTAACAAGATATAACAAGCTACATTTTATGCATGACTATATACAGTATTTTTGTTCTGCTGCTGCAGAGCCAGCCAGCCAGCCAGGAGAGGGAGCACAATTTAGCTAATAAATCCTGTTTTCAGAACTATTCTAACAGATGTGATGACATTGATCACAAACAAGTATTTTTTGGTACTGCAGACTAACAGTTGCTTATTGCTCCATGAAGGGGGAAAGCAGAAGGAGTGAAACAGGTAGAGAAAAAATATGTATTTCTGCTTAAATGAACACATTAAGTAGTAAGGGTAAGTGGAAAAATAAGCACAAAATCAGTATGAAAATAGTTGACACTGTCCCTTTAAGGGAAAACATGATTACCTGCAAGTTGGTGGTCTTTGAATTGGGGAAATGGTAAATGTACAAGGACAGACACAAGAGTTAGATCCAGGAAAAGAAGCAATATAGCCTTGCTGTAAGTGAATTAAAATAATCACATTAATCACATTTTTGTTATGTGAAAAGGCTCTTTTTTTTTAAACTTTATCAATTTTGATATTAAGTCCTGTCATAATTACATGAGTTTTTTCCATTTGGTTACTTTAAGGAAATTTTCTTAACAAGGTAATGGAAAAATAGCACTGAAGTTTAAAAGCACGTATTTGTGACTAAATCTTCACAAGCAAATGGAAAATAGTCAGAATTCATATAAATTAATCCATGAACTTAGGGTCTATTTTGGCATATCCATGAATTTAGGATATTTTTTGACATTCAGAAAACTGTGATTTTATGCATACAGGAGAATCCCAACATCCATATAAATGAGGAAAAGACAGAAGAGAAAAGAATCAAGCTTATAGATCAGAAAGCAAATGAAAAGAATTTAAAGCCTTTCCCTCTTCCTGAATACATGACTTCTAAATCTCTCCACTGATTTTAGAGATCACAGGCAAAGATTCTTTCACATTTTGCTTATATACATTGCCACATATCCTAATAGCTTCATCAAATGGTATCTTGCTTTTTCTTCATATTTCCTTGTGTTCTGGCTAGAAAAGCTAACAATCAGAAACCCCATTTATACTGAAATAGGAAAAGTGTTAAGAGTTTCACAGATTTAACAATTGTTTATAAATATTAGCAACCTAAAATATTTCTTCTGCTGTGTGAAAAATATCTTAAACCTGTCCTAGAATAGTTGGTTGGTATTGCTAAGCAATTATATGAATATCTTACTTCTCTTTGGCCCAAAAATGCAAGACATTTTGGTCTTTTATAGTCAGGATATTATTTTTTTTCAGATTTATAGAAAGTATGTATGTGGCATCATTAATTAAGATCAGGTGTTGGTCTTTGCAGACTGCCTAAGGCTGCAGTGTAGAAGAGACATTGTGCTGGAAACTCAGGCTGGGTGAAATATGCATGTGGGGGAAAAATCAAGTTGTTGCTTATATTTTTATTAAATAGATATAAAGCCAGCATCTTGTCCTTGTAAAAACCACTTATGTTACCTCACTTTGATATTTTACATGATTTATACTGATACATTAGTTCCTTCCATTTATAGTCAGGGCACATTCTGTTTCCAGATAACTTTTAGAGGTTTATATGGCACTTTGTTTTTTGTTACTGAACTACTGCTGTAGCACACAACCTTATTACACACACTGCATCTCTTAATAGGTTCATTTAGAGCTGTTTGTAGAATTTGACTATGGTTTTCTCTGCTGTAGACCATATGGACATTCCTCATTTCATTCGTACATGAGATCTGTCTGTTCAAGTTCCAAGACCAGTAGGTCCAGTGCCACGAGATCAGTTATCAGTTATAGGCACATCCAAAAGAATGCACTTTACATCTGATGTGTGTTTCCCATTGAGTTACTTTGCAGCAGTGTTCTTTACCTGTCATGGAAGTTTTAAGAAGCTTGTTGATATTTTTTGGTGTGTGTGTTTAGGTATTTTTTCTGTAGTTCTTTTCCTTTTAAGTGCTACACATAGTTTAAAAAATTTATGCAGTTAAATTGGCCCATTGTTGACCAGTTATTGCCTAATTGATATCCTTATATACCCTACAAAAAAGTGTAAGAATGCCCATTCAAATAGTTGTTCATCTGTCATTTGCTATGTATACCAGAATCTGTCATGTACACTATGAAAAGTAATACCGATTTTTCATGGTCAGTGCTGTATCACTGACGTTTAACATTATTACTTCCATCCAGGGCACATTCTGCCAGGCATCCCAACCTTTTATGGTTGCAATGTTTTCCTAAATAAAGTAAATTAAATTCTAAATTATTAATGGATATTTGTCACATGAAATGAAGGCAAAGCTTTGTAATAAAATGAATAGGCTTTCCCCCACACCTTTTTTTTCCTGTGGTATGATAGGTTCTGAATTGAAAACAAATGAATTATATAAATAATTGGTATGATCTACCCAGCTCATACCATTTGTCTGCTAACAAGTCGTTGCCAAACAAACTGTACCAAACAGTCTTCTGAGGAATTATTAGGCTGCCAAATCTGGAAAATTCTGGCACAAAAAAATTTAAAAATTAGGTTGAATGTTAAAACTTATTTTAACAGTCTACAATAACTTTTTTGTATTGAGTAGGAGAAATTCAGTCTCTTTACTGCTTGGAAATGTACTCAGTAAAAATTTTCACTCTTAGCTAATCAGTTTTTTTGTTGACTTGATTGCGAATGTGCAAAGCTCAATCACTGTACAAGATCATTCTCTACACTTACACCAGAGAAGTGCAGAAGGTCATTAGTACTAAAACTTAGGATGACTATAACAATAAGAGTGCTTAATTCAGAAATTAGTAACATGTTCAAAATTTGTAATAAGAAAAAAAAAGGAACAATGTTGTTAAAAGAAAAATCTTTTCTCACATTCAAATTTAAAGATGTAGGCACAGTCTTGAATAGGTGAAAAAGGTCACAGTGTTAAATAAAATTAGACCCAAGGAAAAAAATCTGTAAAATCAAGTTGATTTAATACATTAGATTTCTGCATTCCTTTTTTCTCTCTTCTTGCTCTCATTTTGTGCTTAGCCATTTTGAAAGCACTTATATTTCATTTTATGCAATGTTATCAGCTGATTGCCTGTATGTTAATTTGTGTTAATGGTTGCTATGGCAGCTACAAATGCATTAGTCTAACATTATATCATGGATAAGAAGTTACATATTTATTGTTCCAAACTTTCATATTTTTAAAGACAGTACTTCACAATGTGTTTTGGACATAGAGTGCTTCAGAGGAAATATTTCTCTTTTGTGTTCTTTCAATAACAAATAATGAAACACATAGTGTTTCATCTCCTCAGATGTTAATGTGAATACTCTTATATCAAAAATAATTTCTCATAACATTTACTTCAGCATTTGCTTGAAGGACACAGCCCTTTTCCACATCTACCAAATTAAACATTGGACAGCAGGATGTCAGCTTAAGAATTTGGAATAAATATGAAAAGAAGATCCTTCAGATGGTATTAGTATTGGCCCTGCCACTGTCCTTTCCATGGAATATAATTAGAGATGATATGGTTTTGTAATTTGTGTCCCCAACAATGCATTACCTTTATCTTTCTGTTAGAGCTTTTAGCATGTAGGTAA
Organism: Chloebia gouldiae; assembly: GCA_003676055.1. Classification (NCBI taxonomy): domain Eukaryota; kingdom Metazoa; phylum Chordata; class Aves; order Passeriformes; family Passeridae; genus Chloebia; species Chloebia gouldiae. Next base: position 63,599,537 of record QUSF01000002.1, on the reverse strand, counting down.
TGCTTGTCCCTTAATATTTCTTCTCCTAGAGGAATAACTTGTAGCACCAGATTTCATCAAGCACTGCTTTATAACTGACCTTTCAGTATCTGCTCACTATGACAAGGCAAGAGGCAGATAGTCTTGCATCTAAGCATTTAAAAGGTAACAAAAGATGCCTGCAATATTTTTTCAGAATGGATGTTCCATTTCTTCTCTTCTTGAAAAGATAGAATTGAAACCACATATATTCTAAAACTAGAACTGTAATTCTTTAAAAGAAGTAAGGTACTTTCACTGTAGACACTGTCTTCTAAAACAATAGTCATTGGTATTGGACTTCTTAATAAATTTAACCAATAAGAAAAGCCTCTCAATATCTTTGGTATTGTACTGAAGAGAACAAACAGCAGCTATTTTTTATATGATATGTCCAGTCTGTAATTTTTTTAAAATAAATATAGATATTAGGAAAAACATGGAGAACTCTTTGCATAGTTTCTCTCATTGCCAACAAATTCTGACAGGATGTGAGAAGAAAATATAGACAAGAAAACAATTCTGTTAGTCACTAAAAATTAGATTAGCCACTTGAATAATCTAGATAGACACTGCTTTTAAATAAGGTCATTTTGCAGTAGAGGAAAACCTAATCAATTTTTTTAAATACACCTAAAATGCAAAGAATAAACCTTACCAACACTTTCATTTCAGCTGGAGAGTGGTTAGTTTGACTATCTATTGCAAAAACTCGCCATGTGGAGCATAAGAATCATGTTCCTGCAAACCACTTTATTTTTTAAAAATACATATCTTAAATAGTATTATAGTAAGGCACAGGTTTATTATCTGATTTGCAATTTATTAACTAGTGTTGCATACATTTATTATTTTTTATTAGTTGTATTTTGTTCTTTCACTTTTATCATGTTTTTTTATTTGGGCATTTTGTGTATTTGTAGTATAGAAATGTTTCAGCTTTAGTTAGAAAAAAGTTTTTTGTTATGGTAGCTGCTTCATAAACAGTGCATGAAATATAATTCTCTTGACTTTTCTGGCATACTCTTTGGATCTATCCTTGTTCCTGTGGTTTGTACTGTTACTTTATTAAGTAAATTTGACAGAAACTTACAGCAGGTAAAAGACACAGAGCTTTATTTATTTGTGTGTGTCACATTTTTTTTTTTAGTGAATTCAGTCTTGTAGTTTCTAGACTATTGCAATTTCTCTGATTCCTTGCCATATTTGAAGTTACATGATTTCAGTTGGTATAACAATAATTTTTGTGGTCTTATTTGAAGCATTATTTTGTCTGTAAGATAAAACACAGTTTCTGAAATGGAACTGATTTTTCATATTAATGCAGGATGTGAAAAATCGGCGAAATCCTCGCCTTGTACCGTACGCTCTTTTGGATGATCGAACAAAGAAGTCCAACAAAGACAGTCTGCGGGAAGCGGTCCGCACCCTTCTAGGCTATGGTTACAATCTAGAAGCTCCTGATCAAGACCATGGTAATTCATTTTGGCTTTTTTTCCACAAAAAAAGATTAGAAATTTCCACTCTGCTACTGAATTTTTAGGTCCAATAAAACATTTTGAACGGATGTTTCCAAATATGATGGGTGCTTTTCTCTTCTCTTCTCTTCTCTTAGATCTTAATTTCTTTCTTTCCTTTTTGTTTCCTTTCCTTGTCCTGTGGCCTCAAATTAATATTTACAAAATGTAACATTTTTACATTCTAAAGCAAATCTTTAAAATTTAAACTAATCAATACAATAGTTTTTATTTAATGCTATATTTGCTATTTCAAGAAAAAATAGGAAGAAAACCTGTAAACTCAGTTGATGTGAATTTTATATTCCTAAAATTTTAACTTTAAATAATGAAGATTGTACAGTTTGTGTACAATCTTGTATTTAAACACTTAAAGATACAAGATGAAATTTTGTAAAATGAATGCTTGCAAACCAAATTTCTGTAAATGTCAACCTGCAAGTCTATAATTAGATAGTTTGTTAGAACCTTTAAGTTTCTTGGACTTCCTCGGGTCTTGGAAGTTGAATTTGACTATAAGTAAATTTTAATTCACTTTTTACAAAGTCTTCTTTGAATTTGCATCATGATCAGGTTGAATGTTCTATTGATACTGTGGGCAGTATTTTCAGTTTGAGACATCCTAGAGAAGAAAAAAAATATCTGAAGTAATAACAAGGAATTTTTTAAATGTACACAACATTTAACTCAATAATGGCAGCATGTATAGTGTTAAGTACAAGAAATCAGGAGGCATAATGTACAAATAAAATAAATAGATCTAACCACTATCAACTCTATTTTAGAAGTTCACTTAAAGATAAGGAAATATGGAGTAATCAAATTTGAAACTAGCTTCTTTATAATCTCAGCAAAATCTGGAAAATTTGAGAAATGTGTCTAAACCTTTTTTTTCCCTTCATATAGTGATAGTGACAGCTAAGTTTTGACTTATTTAGGCCATAGACCTTCAGTAAAGCATTTCTGCAGAATACATAACTCATACCTAAAGTGTACACAGGGAACCTCCCATTTGGCATTTCTTCTCCAAAGCACATGCATTTTCTGATCCTCAGCTTTTATGAGATACTGCCATTAAATTACACTTAAATATGAGGCATTGCTGAGACCATGAATGTGTAACAAGGCTGGATTGCTGAACAGGTAGAACAACGTTCCTCAGTGGAATGGACAGTGTTGGTGGCAAAATGCCGTGATCTCACTCTTAAATCTGCTGAGATTGGCGAGTGTAACCCTGCTGCATAATCCTAGGATTTCCTCCCCTCCCACTGTTGGGAACGAGATGCTGCAAAGAAAGACTCAGCGTGACTTCTTGGTTCTGAGAAGGTGGTTGGCTGCTCCAGGGGGCCTTGGCCTCTTGTGAAAATATAGGAGCTGTCTAATGGTGTAGGCAAGAGGGGGACAGAGCACACTCCTTTTGCACAGCCTCTTCCACATCCTGCTGAAAAATAGTAATCACCTTTTCCATTTACAGCTCTGGGAACCACATGCTGCTGCCTTTCCTTGGGAATGGAGTGTTGAAAACCACTCTCTTTTTCCTTAGAATGCAAGGATCATTAGCTGGTTCTGTGAATGGAGTCACTATTAGATGTAAAGAACACTAGTGCAATCCTTGAATCTGAAAGATGTGATCTAGGTTGTTGCAAAATTCCCAGAGGAAAGGAACTGCAGAACAGTATCCCACAAATTGATCTTTCTTGAGTAAAGACTGGAACTGTATTCAGCAAAAGATTTTTTTTCGGGGATTTTGATTTTGGGTATTTAGATTTGCAGTTTATGAGCTTCTCAAGTTATGGAGATGCATCAGACAGGTCACAAGAATCCTCGTTCATCACGCAAGATTCATACTGTTATTAAGGGGTTTAGAGCCCTCTAGTGGTGTTCTGCCTCTCCAATTTTTACTAAAACATTTATTTTACAAAGTTCTCTAGTATTGGTTTTTATGTTTTGTTACTATTATTACTTACTGGTTTCCTACAGCAGCTGTATTTTTGGGATTGCTTGAGACTCTGGAAAGCATTTTGTTACTTAGAATCTAAAAAGAAAACAATTTCTCAGTTACCATGTTTGTGGTGCTTCATCTGTATAGGTGAGCTATTAAGGGTCTTCAAAAGTGTTTTTAAGGCATTAATTGCATAGATTATTAAAGATAAAATTTTACTGATAAAGAACTATGTGGCAGAGAGTTGCATTGCTTAGAGGAAACTTAATGAACCTCACCTAACTGAAGTCAGGCATGGTAGCATGAAAAGTGATGGCAAATTCTGAAGGATGTAATTTTATAGGCTAACCTAGGTAGTATTGGAAATGTGGACCTTGATGTATGTGAGAAAATAGAAGAGAAAGGGAGAAATTCTTAGCATGGCCTACACAAACAGGTGCAAGTAGGTGCAGACAAATTTGATCTTATAACAAACTTGGGCAGAAGAGGAGTTGTGGTGATTAGACTGGAATGCTGACTTTTCAAATGTTGCACAGGCTTTATTTGATACATTACAAATTTATGGGGAAAGATGCATGTATTAGGCCTTTTTCCCCCCAAATCTGAGAAAAAGAATCAAAGTGATCCTTGAGTCATCTATTTGTAGCTGCATTCAGATTTCTAATGTCTCCTTTCTTTGTCTTTTTTTTTGTTTCTTCTGGTTTTGGTTTTTTTTTGGGTTTTTTTTGTTTGTTTTTGTTTGGTTGTTTTGTTTGTTTGTTTGTTTTTTTAATCCTGCTTCCCAGAATGGTCAAGGACACTTTCCCCCCACATGGCTGTTCTGCAGGCACATTCTTCTTTTCATGTCTGTGCTCAAAGGGATTCCTTTACCTTTTGCTTGTGCTTTCACGATTTCTTGTCAGCAGCCGAAAATAGTACCTTCTGCATTGATTTTTTTTTTTTTGTCCCTTTATACTTATTTTTATTTTTTTAATCCTTACAGCAACAAGACTGGACATGTGCAGTGGGATAATGGAAAAGTTCAGGATCTTCCGCACAGAAAAGACTTATGCAGTGAAGGCTGGGAAGTGGTACTTTGAGTTTGAGGCAGTTACTGCAGGAGACATGAGAGTTGGCTGGACCAGGCCAGGTTGTCTGCCAGATCAGGAACTTGGCTCAGATGAAGAAGCTTTTGTTTTTGATGGCTTTAAGGTTTGTATGTGTTTATCTGTAATAATATGAGTGGCTGCAAAAATTTTAATTTTTGTGTTTTGTTCCATGTATCATTGCCTCAGATGCCTTCTCTGTTTTCATTTGATGCTTCATGAAAGTATTTCTCTGTTTTTGAGGGCCTAGGCAGAATAACCAGAATCAATGTCAAAAAATTAATTAGCAAGATTTGGCATATCTATAATGTTTTTTCACAAATTCACGTGTTTCTACAGTATATATAAAGAATTAGTAATCAAAGTGGCTTAATGAAATTCAAAATACTGGCAGAGCTGTAATTAGCTATGAATAATTTCTTTAAAGTTTTACTCTGTTTTTCTCTCTATAAGAAGTGCCATTAGAGAATAAATATGGTCAAGATTATTAACAGTAAGTGTTTGAGGCAAACTTTTACTATATATTTGTAAAAATGTAAGAGCTCCAAAGAGTATAGCTAGATTTTTATGGAAATCCTTACAGCTTAAATGAAGTATAATAGAACCACTAAGATTTGCTCAAATTTAACTCTGCATGAAAAAAAAGACCAATTGAAATCTAGTAGTGAAAATATATAGGAAAAAAAACTTTATATTACTGACTATCATCAGAACAGCTTAAATGACTCATTGAAATTTTTAATTTTGGTATGAGGGCAATTGCATCTGCTATCTGAAACTTAATTTTTATTAAGGCTACTGATGACTCATTGTAAAATGATTTCTTGTATCTAGTATTGAAATTCATTTCCTTTAAAACTGTTAAAATATGTAACAGAAATCAACAGAATTCTTGGATATTCCCAGCAAGATAAAGTTTTCAATATGTATTTTATTTATGCTTTGGGAATTTATTTCTTTCCCACTCCTTCATTGCATGAGAAGATGCCTTGAAAAGAAAACTGGAAAGTTTTTGTAAAGTGTTTTATGTAAACCATTCAAGTCCTCTATTTTTAGTGGAAAAGTTGTGTCGTTGCCTTCTGAATCTTCGAGTTTGATGTTTAGTTCTCAATCCACAATGCTATATTGTTTTGTTTGATTTTAATGGCTTCTTTCCTTGGTTGGAAAAAAAATGACCTTCAAGATATTGAGAAAGGTTCATTGGTTTTGTACAACTTCAAGAATGGATACAGAGCATAAACATCTACTTGTGATGAAATACTTGAATAGGAATTCCATTTGTTATTGGTTATTAACAATGTTTTTTTCCAATGCTTGGTTACAATAGCTCTTAACAGAGGTTAATTTATTTCAGCTCCAGTCCAAGACCCTATTGAAAGCCTTTGCAGTCTTTGACTTGAAAGTCAGTCAGAGGAATTATTAATCATGCCCTCAGCTACTCTGGAAACTATCAGAAACCCAATGCTTGTCTCATTCACAGATAGTTCTATTCCTTACAATATCTGATATGATAAAAAGATTAATTTATTTTGCACAAAATATTTTAAGAATTATACTTAAGGAAACAATACAGATTGTTTGCAAGTATGAATTTTAGGCTGCTAAAATAAATAAAAGCAATTGCTTAAAAAGGGTTTGTGGAGTATTTATTAAACATTGTAATTGATACCATATTATTGTGCTTAAAAGTCTTTCATGGAGCTTCAGCAGAAAACTAAACCATAATCTTACTTTTTACTAAAATGTTGAAATAGCAATTTTCCCTGACAGCTCTCTTAGCAATGTTTTATAATGCTGATGTGAGGGGTGCTGGCAAGAAGTTAATTGTTGGATTTCCATGTTCAGAGTCGGCTTGGAGTACTCACAGACACAGTTTTGGAATGATATTCTGTGAAAGTGTTAATTTTAATGCCATCTTAATTGAGGCAATTAATTATTAGTTCTACCCTTGAAGATGAGAAGAACACTTATATTGTTCCTATTTTTCTTTTAAATGCTTCTAATTATTTCAGGCACAGCGGTGGCATCAAGGTAATGAGCATTTTGGCCGCTCTTGGTTGGCAGGAGATGTTGTTGGATGCATGGTTGACATGAATGAGCACACTATGATGTTCACCTTAAATGGTGAAATCCTGCTTGATGACTCAGGCTCAGAACTTGCGTTCAAGGACTTTGAGGTTGCTGATGGTAAGTACTGTAATACATCATGCTGTTAATGTGCTATTGCCTGGTTTTTGCTCTGACTTCACTTCAATGTGTTTTTTGTTTCATCTCCCCATTCTCGTCCCTGACCCTGTCTCCCCTGACTTGTCCTTTTTTCTATTTGATTAGTATTAGCCTTCTGGAAAGGGAATTTGCTGGGTGTGACAGTTGTAGTAAAAGCACAGACATTGAGGAAGGGGTTTTTCTGTAGTGATCTTTGTGGCTGTCTGTGGTTGTGAGACCCTTTAACTGTTTTTCAGGGATGGGTCTGAAGACGTAGATTCATGACTTTTAATATTTTATCCTTACTGCAGTAGATCACCACATGAATGTAATAGAATTATAGAATGTGTCATAGAATGCTTTGATTTGGAAGGGACCTTTTAAGAGCACATAATCCACTCCCCTGCATGGAGGGCAAGGATATCAGATTTTATCTAGATGAAGTACTGCAATAATACCGAGTGTCTGCCCAATTAGTGAGAAACTGGTAGTGAGTTCAAGCCATCTTTAAAGTTTTGTTTTAGCACAGGGAGGAGAAATGACACCTGATCCAGTCAGCTGATATAAAACTATCTTCCAAAATATTCTGCTTAATTCTAAACCAGCAGATTGAGCTTTGTGCTTATTGTAGGGTTCTTGGTGCAGGTTTCAGCATCCACAAGCAGGTGCTAGTTTACTGTCAAGACATAATTTATGAGATTGCTAAAGATGGCAAAGATTGTGAGGGACTGTCAGGTGGCAGACTGATTCTGTACAAAGAAGTATTTTTGCTTATAAAATTAACCATATATCTGTGTTCAGATAGAAATAGAAAAGGGGTAAGAAATTGAACTAAGTAAGTTAACTGCCTAGAACTTCTGGCTACGGTAATGTTGAAAAAAAATTAAACTTTAAGCTTTCATTACTTGTAGGTACATATATTCTGCCATAAGTGTTACACATCTATTTAACAATACAACTGTAGCTGAGAGATAAAGTGAAATTTTTTGAACAAGAGCTCCACATGCTACTGTTGGGTTACTCATCCCTACCCTATTCCCATGGGAAATATGAATTTCATACTTCTTAATTAGGCAATTCCCTCTTTGAATTTTAACTGCTTTATTTTCATCTGGATTTCAGAGTATTTTAATTTCAGTAGTACTTTGCGTGAATTTTTTCGTTCCTCTGCCATACATTAGGAATCAGAAATATTTTTATTTTATTTAAAATTAAATAATTGCCATTAATTTTATGGACTGGTGCCTATTACTTTACTTCCTTTGGATTTGCTTAGATGCTGTGGTAACATGATGAGGGAAGGAGATAGGAAAACTGGCTTGCAGGTATTGTTGTATGCAAAAAAATCATCTTGGTGCCCTTAAATTTTAGTGGCTTTCCAGTTATTAGTTAGTATACTCCCATTCAGGAATAGGGGATTCTGAAACAAACTTAAATTCCATTAAATTCTGAGGGTAGGCTACATTTATTCCAAACTGATGAAATCACAGTGGTGTAATTTTTGTGATGCTTGTTTTTAGCTGCAGGTTCAAATTGAAACAGATCTCTCTGCTGAAGGAGTTCCTGGCTTGACATGGAGCTTGAAGGCTTTGGTAACCATGTCACAGACTTTATGTCAAACCTCTCACATTTTCCACAATGTCCTTGCAATTCACATTAAGATCCTTTAGTATTGTTTTTGTAGAAAAGAACCTTTGAATTAAGATGTCCTAGTCAGTTTTCAAGGGAATGTGCTGATTGATCTTTAGTAACTCCAAAGCTATATTTGAAATTATTTTTAATACACAAATATTGGAGGCAAAAGGAGAGGGGAAGGGAAGACAACTAATTATGAGTGTTCATGTGCAAACACACATATGAAATATCCAAAATAAATTTATGGAGCTTTTTAAAGTGTTTTTTCTTTTTGGAAGGCTGTCTTTAGTTTGATTTTGTTGCTGGCTCTTGCACTGAGACCTTTCTGCAGGTCACTTCAATCAGTTAATCACTTGCATGTTGTATTGCTGCAAAAAGGGACCTTTCTCTTTAGAAAACAGAATTTCTGATGCAGCTGTACAGTAAATCAGTCCTGTAGATTTAATTTACTTAGGAACAATGAAAAAGGGATATGGTGTTCTGCCAGTTTAATAATATAGCTTATGCAGCATGTTAGGTTGTACTACCAACAAGAGCTCTTTGGGATTATGACAGATGAATTTATTTATGAGATATCATCTCAGTAGTGAAACTGATAAGCATAATGGCATCTTATTAGGCATTTTTTGCAGATAATTTAACTGAAGATACGAACAGGTACACTTGTACAACCCAAATTTTATTTTGTCAAATTGTGATTTCTGTGAGAAGGAACTGCTTCTGTAGCATTTGACAGATTGAATCAGGAGGTTTATGTTTTATTCTTGAAAGTAGGGAACATTATGGAAAGTGTTGCTATCCTGTGCTTTTGCTATGTGTGACAGACTGTGCTAGAGGGTTACTTTTCTTGTGGTAGTGTTTGTCTTTTCACTTGTTTTGCAATTTCATACAGTGAAATAAAATTTGCTCCCTAGCCCAGTTATGTATCTGGAGATTAGCAGCCAGGTTAGGGGTAAATAATCTTTTTATGTAGCCTCCAGTATGCTAGGGTTACATGGAATCTGTGAATAATAATATTTAAAATGGCTGGATACCCATTCAAAGATGGCTATTGAAATGCATTTTTTAGATACGTAGGTGTCTTAACAGATAAGATGCTCTGTCTTTACCATGTATAGATGACCCTTAAAACACCTAACAACTAAATTATTGGCAAATTGATGCAGAATTCCATCAGAGAGAGGAGTAGGTTTTTCATGGTCAGGACTGGGACTGATATTTATATTCCATTTACACAGAGCCACACTTACAGTTACAATTGGGAATCGGCTGTATCTACAGTGCCTTCTGTTATCAGTGAGAACTGTATTGGTGAGAGGGACTGTCCTCTTAATTTCACATTGCCTCCATTGGCAAGTTTCACGGGACACACGACATTGAGTAAAAACATCAATGACAGCTTTACCTGTTTCTTTGTTTTCTTTCAGGGAATCTTGCAAATGCTTATTTACATTTTATTACATTTTTGTGTGTGTGTGTGTTTGAAGGACTTGCTTCACATCTAATCTGTCTGGAAGATAGGGGGTTTTGGGTGTTTTTTGAAACCACAGAAAAATGCGTCAGTAGAAGAATTACCATTTTTCGGGTGATGAGATGAGAATTGTAAGGTTATTGAAAACAATTTTGATTTTGACTTTGCTTAGCATCTTATGCAACAGCTTGTGGGTTCCTTTAACTCAACAGGGAGCCTAGTAAGTTCTCCCTACTAGATCTGCTAGGCTTTATCATGGCACATAACTCTATATGCAAATGTTATTTTCCTTGTTATGTGTTGTTTATGTTCTGTTTAGTGCTGGAAAATACTTGCATTATTGTCCATCACTGGGTTTGCATTGGCAGAATAGGCGTTTATCATGTCATCTATTATAGCTGTGTTATCTGAGGAGCTGATGCCTCGTGATTTAAGAGCCAAGCTGTGAAGATAAAAATCTGGACTTCAATTTATGGCAAATTGTGTTACGTCATTAAATTTGTCATGTCTAATACAAATACACATGACAACCAGTCTTGCATATATGCAGTAAAATATTCAAAAACTGGTACTGAATGCTGATCATTTATCTGATGGACAGTAATTCCTGTAGATGGTGCTCTGGAGTTGGCTTTGTCTCTGAAGAACAAACATCGTGAATAGATATTCTGCTAGGTTTTTGTTTTTGTTTTTGTTTTGTTTTTTTTTAATCTGGGAAACTAAAGAAAAGTGAGGAATTACTTTGTATTTTGTCCTTATATTTTTCAATACCTGTTATATTCACATGAATCAGAATCACTGAACAGAGCTTCATATTTCTTGTTGATAAAAAAGAAATTGTATTTTGTTAATAACTAGGTCAAATGAATCTGCATAGTAGTTTGTAGCTGTGGAAATTGAAAAGAAGGATGAAAAGAAATAGAAGAAATAAAAGATTTTCTTAGGTTTTTTGACAGTGAAGCTGACATCAAGAGAGAAAAAAAGGAAAATATGCCTGCAGAACGGGGAAAGTGCCCTTGCCCATTCTGGGGAATCATGAAAGAAAAAAAAAATTGTAAAAAGAAGTCACAAATGTGTTCCCTGTGCTAGTGAAACAGCAAGATGCATACAACTGTAAAGCTGATTCAAAAGATAAGACAGAAAACTCAATCCCAAACCAAAATACCTTATTTTTCATGAAACTATGGTGTCATATTTTCAGTTCTTATTTGCCAGAACCAGAGTTTTCTGGATTTTTAAAATTAATTAATTTTCTTATTAAAAGAAATCTATGACATGCGCTTTGTTCATATTTGTAGGTTTTTTCCACTATTATAGCTGCATGGACAAGTACTGTATTACTTTTGAAGTAAGATTCTCTTAAAATACAATGAGTAATGAACATGCAAGATGTGATGTGCGATGACTGCTTACCTTTATAATCTTTGCTCTTAGGGATTTATTTTTCCGACAAATTGTTTTTAATTCAGTTATGGAAGAGAGCAGTTCACTGATATTCATTTTGCATAACCCACGTGTTCTTTCATCTTGTTTTAAGGATTTCTACCTGTGTGCAGCCTGGGCCCATCTCAAGTGGGAAGAATGAACTTTGGAAAAGATGTCAGCACTCTGAAATATTTCACTATATGTGGCTTACAGGAAGGGTATGAACCCTTTGCTGTTAATACAAACAGAGACATCACCATTTGGCTGAGTAAAAGGCTTCCTCAGTTTCTACCAGTGCCACAAAACCATGAACATATTGAGGTTTGTGAATCTAGTGTTCCTAGACACTTTAGTATGTTTATCTTTCTACTTTTATACTTCCAAACAAGATTTTAGTGTGATCTGTTGACCCAATTCTGAATGAACCTTACACCTGTTACAAATTTCTTATGTTCAGTGGGCCTGCAAAGACAGTAATTGTTTGATTGGTAGTTTTTTTTTCTACAAAACCTGTGATGTGTGTTAACATGAAAATCTGAGAGACAAATTATACAAGATGTCCTCATTAAGAGCTCCTTGTACAGTGAGAGCTATATAAGCAACTTCCAGAAACTGGGCATTTTAAAATAACAGATAACCATGTGTTCTAGTGCACTTTTTGATTTTTCCATAGCTATTTGGTTTTGATTGTAATAAATATTCGCCAATTGCATCAACTCTTATTTCCCAGTCTGTTGTGCATCTTGATAGAACTGAATTCATGCTTTGTAAGTTTGCCATGAAATCCTTCTGAAATTATATAATAAGAACTCTTTTTCAGCTGGTGTGTGGTATTTAAGAAACAGTTTATGTTCTTTCATATGTACATGCATGATTTTTATTCCTTTGTTTGTGTTGTTCTGGGCAGAGTTGGATTTACATTGCCAAGAGTTATGGTGAGAGGCATAATTTCTTTCTGATTTTTTTTTTTTTTAACAACAGAGCAACAAAAACCATTCACTTCTCATAGTATTTATTTCCCTTCAAAATGGCAGCACATGATTGCAATGCATTAGACTGTTGACACCATGCTGTTGCAAGTTTTGCAAGTCATGTATGTTATTGTAGAAATAGAAATTGAATGTTTACATGGCAGAAAAAGCATCAGCTTAAAAACCCCTACATCTTTATGTTTTATAGGTGATGAGAATTGATGGCACCATAGACAGCTGCCCCTGTCTGAAGGTCACACAGAAGTCCTTTGGTTCACAGAACAGTAAAACAGATGTCATGTTTTTTCGATTAAGTATGCCCATTGAATGTGCTGAGGTGTTCTCCAGATCAGCTGCAGGAGGGTTACCAGGCTCTGGTCTTTTTGGCCCAAAAAATGACTTGGAAGATTATGATGCCGATTCTGATTTTGAGGTTCTAATGAAAACTGCTCATGGTCATCTAGTTCCTGACCGGACAGAAAGAGAAAAAGATGCCACAAAACCAGAGCTGAATAACCATAAAGATTTTGTTCAAGAAAAGCCCTCGCGTCTTAAGCAAAGGTTAGTAGCTTGCTACTGTTTCCCACCCCTCCCCCTTCTACTTTCTCCAAGTAGAGGAAAATGCCACTAAAGTCTGATAAACCAGTCAAGTAACTTTTGAGTATACAGTTTAAGGCCAGAATTAATTTAAGGGCTTTATAAAATGTCTCTTTCTCTTTTCTGAATAATTTGCCTTTGTGATTGTGCTTAATTAGATATTTTAATTTTAATTTTTTTATTGCAGATTTATGCTCAGGAGGACAAAGCCAGATTATAGCATGAGTCACTCTGCACGGCTTACTGAGGATGTACTAGCAGATGATAGGGATGACTATGATTATTTGATGCAAACTTCCACGGTATGGTAATATAGGATTGATGTTTTAGCTGTTTGGGTTTTTTGGTTTGGTTTGGGTTTTTTAAATACTTACATGTTTTCGATTTTTGTTGTCATAAGTGTTTCAGAAACAGTCGAATTTTCAGTCTAAATGTCTATGATAGTTCTGAACTTCTACTTAGGTTGAGACTGCTTTATTTCTTTTATTTTGATTTTTTTGTCAGACTAAAACCGTTTCCAAGTGAAAACCTATAAACTGGTTTAATCTGTATTTGAAACTACTGTTGATAGAACTACATTAAAGAGGAAGTTAAATAGTTTTAGAACAATGGAATAAATTGGAAAAGGTACATTAAACTAGTAGGTCAATGTTCTGGACCATTTGAAAACATCTCTACTAATTCTTCAGAGCATTTATTTAATGGAATTCCCAGTGAAAGTTTTTTGCAGTTTTTGTAGACCTTTCTCTGACAAGATCAGCTCCATAAGCACTCATTCCTCAATGTTCAAAAGAAAACAAACACTCTTCTTCTGGAAACAGAGTCACCTGTAGTATAAAAATAATAGTTGCTGTAGGAATATAGCTTACAATGCTATGAAGCAGAAGCCTTCAATACAAGCATATAAGCTACATGTTTCATCTTGTCCATTTTTTTTTTGTTTTAAAATGCATATTTTGTTAGCAGTATTTTGGTTTGTGTTTATAGTCTTTGTTGTGTTGCTTGTGATTTGCACTTGAACAAAGCTATGCTACTTTTAAAGAGATTATATATTTTCAGGTTTAGAGCAGTAAATTAATTCTGAATCAAACTCATACTCTGGGGAACAAACACTAACATTTGATAATGTTATTTTTTTATTAACAGTACTACTATTCTGTGAGAATATTTCCTGGTCAAGAACCTGCTAATGTCTGGGTGGGCTGGATTACATCAGACTTTCACCAGTATGACACAAGCTTTGACTTGGACAGAGTGCGCACTGTCACAGTTACACTGGGAGACGAAAAAGGGAAGGTTCATGAGAGGTTGGTTACAATTTCCTTAAAAAGACCTATGTTGTACAAGCAACTTTCAATTTATGAGGTGTAAATCTACTCCATTTAATGTAATTAGATTGATGCAGAAAAAAATAATTAAAACAGAAGTAGTAGGAAAAAGTATTAATTTAATTGTCTCCTGCACTTGCTTGTAAAGAAACAGTGAACTAATGGTCTAGTCAAATCAATAGGCACTTAAAAGTAAAATAGTGCAGCTTTCTAAAAAGTTTGAAGTTATGATCCTGTAAATATTAAGTTGCAAGGCCAAAATCTATACATGAGCTTGTCTCAGCACTTCAGATTATTATGCGTTCCAGAAGCTTTTGTTATGCTTGACATTAAATGATTTAAAACTTTGAATTGCAAAGTCAGTTTCATCTTTGCTATTTTACAAACAAGTTGAAAACTTTCATACATTGTCATCTTTTCAGTTATGATGTCCACATTTCATTGAATTTTGGCAGTGGTTAGGATGTGATCCATTGCTTCCGGCCACAAGGCCCTGTATGTTTGCAGCCGTGTAGGTTGTTCTTAGTATGTTGTTCTTAGAAATTTTACACACCATTCATAAATTAATTTATCTTTTGACATTCAGTATAAAACGCAGCAACTGCTATATGGTGTGCGCAGGAGAGAGCTTGAGCCCTGGACAAGGACGTAATAATAATGGTCTGGAGATTGGTTGCTTGGTTGATGCTGCCAGTGGCCTGCTGACCTTCACAGCTAATGGCAAGGAATTAGGCACGTACTATCAAGTGAGTATTTTTTGATGAAGTATTTCAGAGAGAAGGGGAAAAAGGGAATCCTTAGCCTGCATCATTAGAGGCTTTAGTACAAGACTGTAGAGAAAAAGTAACCATCACTGTTATGGCAGTTATTTTCCCCTTTGTTTGATCTAGGTTGAACCAAGTACAAAGTTGTTTCCCGCTGTATTTGCTCAAGCTACAAGCCCCAATGTTTTCCAGTTTGAATTGGGAAGAATAAAGGTAAATAACGCTGAGATTTTGCTGGGTTTTGAGCAGGTTTAGGACTAACAAATCATACTAAAAATGTTTATTGTATTTATGCCATTTATTTCCTGCGATGTGTTCTTGGTATTTAGGACATTTCTGTGATTCCAAGTGTTTGCACTAATGCTATTTTTAGTCTTAACTCAGTTTTAAATACTTATGAATTTAAAATACAGTACATTGAATAAAAAGGGTTGAAAGTGATCAGAATTTTCTGAATCTTGTCTTTCATGGTGAAACAAAATCACTTAGGTTGGGAAAGCAAATCTCTTAGTTTTACAGACAGAATGAATGACTGGTGCATCTGAAGAATTTGGTTAGAGTTTTAAAATAATTTTTAAAATACGTTCAAATAGAACACAAGAAAACTGAGCTGAATTTTTTTATCTTGCTTTGGATACTTGGATATCTAACAAATCAGAAGAGGTAAAAAAAAGTGGAGTCCAAGGAAGTAACCACATGTGGCAGTCAAGTTTATATTTCAAATTTGGCTCTTCTTAAAAACACAAATATGGAAAATGCCATCTTGCTGCTAATCTTCCAACAGTTGCTAGCTTGTTTTAAAAACGAGTGAAAATGCTGATTTCCTGTTTTACTTTACTTCGCTATATGTTGAGTATATTTCTGGAAAAAAAATGCAGTGTTTGGTAAAGATGAGGAAACTGATTGTCTCTTCCACTGGAATTTTCCAGAATGTAATGCCATTATCTGCTGGATTATTCAAAAGTGAGCACAAAAACCCAGTCTCTCAATGTCCTCCACGTCTCCATGTCCAGTTTCTGACTCATGTGCTTTGGAGCAGAGTACCAAACCATTTCTTGAAGGTGGATGTGTCTCGGATCAGTGAACGTCAAGGATGGATGATACAGTGCCTAAATCCTTTGCAGTTCATGGCCCTTCATATTCCTGAGGAAAACAGGTTGATGTTTGTTTTGTACTGTATAACAATTATGTTGGGATTATGAACATATGTAATTCCATCTTTGTAAGAAATGCCCAAGGGCTTCTCTCTGTTTATAAAACAAGTAAATATAGACAGTGTGTTTTGATTTAACTGATGTTAAAAATTATGTAAATTTCCAGTGTTTTAAAATTGCCCTTCTTTTACTGTTTCCAACTTTTCCCAGTTTCTCTCCAAACTGGGAGAGAAATTGGGAGAATTCTCTCCAAATTTACTCTGCTTGTAAATTATTAGAGGTAATCTGTAAAATAAGGAAAAATCTGGTTATGTAAAGATTTTTCAAGATTTGTGACAAATTTAATTATTCCATTCCCTTAATTTTCCTCATTATAATTAAAGAAATTGAAGAATTTAATTCTGTGATTTCCTTGTTATCCAAATATCTGAGCATTTCGCCAGTGCCTAAACTGAAAATAAAATCACCAAGAACCCTGACACTGAACACTTCAAATGTACTGGTTAGTCTGTTGCCACTTTGCACTCCCAGATTTAAAGCCAGTGGTAACCCCCACTGGTTTTAAAACCCTAATTTTCAGCTATGTGAATTCTTGTTTGTAGTATGGAAAAATAGTCTGTGTTAAGTAAATAATTTGTGTTTTCTTTGCACTGAAAGTAGTTTAAGTAATGATTTTAGGAGTGACTTGTATAAATTTGAGATTAAATTTTGTTATTAGTCTTGATTATTACATTGACAGTTTTTCTTACATGAACATTGAAATCTGGAAAAAAACTCACCCCTGGAACTGATATTGTGCTGATGTTATCCTTAGGGAGAAGTTTGAATCCCTTAAAAAGACATTTTTGCATATGTGATTTATTATGCTGTTTTTTCTTCTCCACAGAACAATTGATATTTTAGAGCTGACAGAACAAGAGGAATTGCTGAAATTTCACTACCACACCCTCCGATTGTATTCAGCTGTTTGTGCTTTAGGCAACAACCGAGTGGCCCATGCTCTGTGTAGCCATGTGGATGAATCTCAGCTTCTCTATGCTATTGAGAATAAATACATGCCAGGATTATTGCGTGCGGGATATTATGATTTACTCATTGACATCCATCTCAATACCTATGCAACTGCCAGGCTGATGATGAATAATGAATTTATAGTTCCAATGACAGACGAGACCAAGAGTATTACTTTGTTTCCTGATGAAAACAAAAAACACGGCCTTCCTGGTATAGGACTTAGCACTTCATTAAGGCCAAGAATGCAGTTTTCCTCTCCAAGTTTTGTAAGCATTAGCAGTGAATGCTTTCAGTTCAGTCCTGAGTTCCCTCTGGAAATTTTGAAGGCCAAAACCATAGAGATGCTGACTGAAGCTGTTCAGGAGGGAAGCCTCCATGTCAGAGATCCAGTTGGAGGTTCTACAGAATTTCTGTTTGTTCCTCTCATCAAGCTCTTTTATACCCTCCTAATTATGGGAATCTTCCACAATGAGGATCTGAAACACATCCTGCAGTTGATTGAGCCTCGAGTTTTCAAAGAAGCAATGAGCCAGGAGGATGAAATTGATTTCTCAGAGAAGGAGTTCAGTTCAGATGAGCTCAAGTCAGAAGAAGGAGAGGAAGAAACCAGAGGAGAGCAAATGCCAAAGGAAGGACTCCTTCAAATGAAACTTCCAGAACCTGTTAAATTACAGGTAAAAATACTGTCTTGATATTGGTTGTTCCTGTTTTATTCATGTGGTAATTTATCTTTCAAGGAATAAAGCATTTAGAAATTATTTTTTTTTAGTTAAATAAAGAGATAATTTCCTTACAGAAAACTAGAAGATTTAGTATCTTTCTGATGATATGAACTTGCTCACCATAGATCAAACAACTATGGTTTCATTAAAAAGAACTACTTACTTGATGCCTTAGATTGAGAATTCCTCATTTCTATGGATCCAAACAGAAAAGAAATTCCCTAGAAGAAAGGGGTAAATCCATTCTCCTGTAGCTTTAGTTGTGTCTGAGGCACATTAATCCTTTGCAGATGTCAGATATTCCTGGTGTAAGATTGCTTTACTTGTAGTAAATAACAGCATTAAATGATCCAGACACTTTATTTGAGAGTAACTGTTGCTGTAGGAATTCCATCCTTATTGCATAATATGCAGAAGATATTTCTTAGCTTGCCAACTCATGTCTCTTACAATATTGTTTTCTCAGATGTGTCACCTACTCCAGTACCTGTGTGACTGCCAAGTGCGACACCGAATAGAAGCCATTGTAGCATTTTCTGATGATTTTGTGGCCAAGCTTCAAGAGAATCAGCGCTTCCGGTACAATGAAGTGATGCAGGCCTTGAACATGTCTGCTGCCCTGACAGCCAGGAAAACAAAAGAATTTCGATCCCCTCCTCAAGAACAGGTACAGCTTACAATGGACAGTTCCTTTCTTGTTGCACTTTATTTGCTTTTAGAGTTCTGTTTGATTTTAAAGTTTTTCCTTCTGGAGATCAGTGTAATTTGTCTTTTCTTTGTATTCTCTAAGATTAACATGCTGCTGAATTTTAAAGATGATAAAAATGATTGTCCTTGCCCTGAAGAAATTCGGGATCAACTCTTGGATTTCCATGAAGACCTAATGACACACTGTGGTGAGTCTTGTTACTGAATATTTTTTTAGTTTTTAAATTTTGTAAGCTTAGAAGCAAATTTTATAAATAATTTTATGTAAGAAACATCAACTGTATAATCTGTAAATTATACTGTACAAATTTTAAATATTATAAAATAAAAATAATTAGCTTTTAGTAAAAAACAAGGAAATATTCTTATCTTTATCTGGTTAAACTAGAAGGGATTGCTGTATGTTTTGTTTCATAAGCATCTGTTTTTGCAGGCTGACAAACTCAGTTCCTTCATTCTCTCCTTATGGGGCAAGCAGTCCAGACTTGAGTCACTGTTCAATGCTTTCTAGCTTTTCAATATTTTTCTTGTTTGGTAACAGGAAATGCAGATGAAATAAATAATTTGGATGAACATTTGAAAAGAAAACAAGCTTTATCTTTTGATTATTTCAAAATTTTCTTTACTTGTTTTCCATCATTCTGCTCTGTTAAAATTACTTAACATAATTTTTTTGTTAACTTTTCTTGTAGAGGAAAATAGCAATTTGCATTATCTACAAGTAGAAAATGAATTTTGTGGGCCAGAGGGTGCATTATCATAGAGCAGAACTAATTACTCTGTATATTGCAAAATAAGTAAAACGGTTACACATTCTAAGTCCAATGTTTACTTGCTTAGTCAGCCACCACTTGGGGATTCATATTTTGTGGAACGGTTGAGAGACAATATATTGAAAGTTTGCAAATCAAATAAGCACAACTAGAGCTCAGGGAGTAGCATAACTGTAGGAAAACAGACATTTTATTTGGGTTATTTGAGACCATCTCTGTGTTCCAATTGATACGACATTGCAGTGTTTTTACTGTTAATTAGTTTGGTTGAGAAGACTGCCATCTAAATAATTTGTATTATGATTTAGTGTGCAATATGAATTTGCTTAGTCATTGCTTAATGTAGTGTCTATTGCCCTGTTACAACAAAGTATAACAAAATAACTTCTAGTAGAAATAGAATTGTATCTAATGCAAAAAGCAGACAACTAGAACCAGATGTAATAAGTTGAGAAGAATGATGTTATGTCATGAAGAAATATCCTATAAAATTCAAGTCTGCTAAAGAACTCTCCACAGAACCCTTAACTGTAGGGTGATGGAACTCAGAGAGGTTGTGGAGTCTCTTCACCTTAGATATTCAAAACCTCACTGGACATGATCCTGGGCAACTTGCCCTAGCTGGACTTGTTTTGAGATGGGAGACTGGACTCTAAAGGCCCATTCCAAACACAGCAGTTCTGTGATTCTGTGAATCTTCACATTAATTGTTTTTACATTTTTATAGCTTGTTATAGTAATGTCGTGAAGGAGCTTCTTCTGACTGATTACTGGAAAGTATATTTGTTGTAACATTTGTACTTTCACTTCTTTTATATGTTTCACCTAAAAATCTTTACTATTATCACTTGAACCACACTGTATCTCTAGGGACTTTATCTATACTTCTGGGCTACATATGTCCAAAACACAGGCATCAGTGTTCATGTGGAAAAATGCATACTGAAGGACATATATTTATTGTATGTTTTATGTAACATCACATAATTTATATGCTAAATTGCTAAGGTTACCTGTACTTTCCTGTTTGGCACATATGCCTGTTCTATACTTGTTCCAAATGCTGGTTAAGCATGTCCCCTATAAAACTCTCAGAGCAGAACAACAGCTCAGTTTAATTACGTTTGTACACACAAGATGTCTGTAGCTTGCTTAATTTTATTCTTTCACTACTTGCATTTTTTTTAATTTCAGGAATTGAACTAGATGAAGATGGAGCCTTGGATGGCAACAGTGATTCAACCATTAGGGGTCGCCTCCTATACCTTATGGAAAAAGTTACATATCTGAAGAAGAAACAAGATGAGAAGACAGTTGATGAGGATGATAAGACATCCTGTAAGCAAAATGCAATCAGTTTTTTGCAACTTAATTACAAAAAGGAAAAGAAGCAGGCGAGGAAGTTCTTCACACATTTGTAGCCAAAACAAGGTGTATTTTTAGTGAAATCTGTGCACCTTAAAGTTTGTAGCTTAACCCAAAATAAGCACAGATGGATTTACTAGTCAGATTTGTTTCCCAGTGGAACATAAAGGAAAATTTCTTTTAGTGGCATTCTTGCCTCGTATCTTTTGTCAGCTCATAAATTTTTCAGAATGTACCTTGTTTTTAATAGAATTAGTACAGACTTAATAATTGTAGCAAGGTCCTGTTTTATGAGAACTTCCTCAGCTGCAGCAGCTTCAAATCAGTATTTGAATGAAGATTACCATATGAAATAATCTGCAATTAAACTGTAATTAGCAGAAGCCTCCACACCCAATCTAAAATTCAAGATTTGCTGACTGTAACTGCTGTTCTGTAATTTTTTCTGATACTTTCTGCCTTTTCATCTTGATAAGAATTACTGCCAGTGGCGTCCTAGTTCTGCAGTTGGTGCCAACTGACTATTTAAATTTTATTTATCTTTTTATTTGTCAGTTTTGCCTTTATTTTTATCTTTTTTCCTCCTTTTCTGTGATATGTGGCTCTTTCAAACATCCTTATTTTTTATGCGGTAATTAGAGGCTAGGTCTGCACAGAATCTGGTGATGAATCTTGTCTCTTCCTTTTTTATCTTGTAGTGAGCATAAAAGCTCTATAAACCCTGATTCTCTCTTTCTCATATTAGTGGAAAGACTATTATATTAAACAAACAGACCCACAGGTAGGTGAAATACAGTATTGCAGTTATCAAAACAGGAACAAAGTGATTGCCTGCTCCCAGCATTCTTCATTAAAAAAAACAAAACAAAACCAAAAACCAGAACAAACCAACCCACACAAAAAATCTTAGGATTGTGTCCCTTCTTGTTATTAAGTATTTCAGTCCTTCTGAAGTATCAACCCAGACACATTTAATCTTTTTCCTTAATTTAAACGTGTTTCTTTTCTTAAAAAATGCCATACTTTATGTCAATAGAAACACCTATAGTACAGTGGCTGGACAGTAGCAACGAAATACATTATTACTACTCTTTTTGCCCCTTTCTCTGTATTAGCATGAATTTTCTTCTTTGTTAAATTTCTATTTTCTGTAAACTCCTATTTCTTCCGTATCTTTCTGTAATTACTTTTCTTTTTGTTTGTTAGTTTGAGTTAACCTGGAATGACCATAACTGCAATTCCACAGCTTGTCTATATAAACATATCTTTCCCAAACGTACATATGGCCCAACTAATAAAGATTATCAGTGGCACTGCCAGATACAGGTTTCTTGCTTCACTGGAGGCTGAATTGTGAATATGCAAACTATGATTTGCCATTCATTTAATATTAGTATCTTTATTTCTTTTGAAAGGCCTTTGTCTTTGGCAAAGGAATAAGTTAAATTATTTTGTTGTGTACATTATAAAACTTTGAGTGGATACAGGGCTTAGACATGTAAATAAATATAATTTACATGTGCTACCAGTATAATTTTTCAGCATTACTTCATAATAGGCTAAAAAAGCCCTCAGACCCGTATTCATAGAAAAATATTGAAAGCAATATACAGAAATAAATCTAGTGACTTCATGAGCATCCAGTATGTCTTCATAAATTTTTGTGTTTCATTTTAATTTTTAGTATAGGTTTTTGGCTTTGAGATATTTCTGCTTCTCTTGCATGGTTTTCTTTTTCTTTAATAGACTGCTGAAGAAATACTAACAAGATGCTTCTTAAGAAATTAATTCCAATTCATGTTGCATAGTGGCTTCTGAGGGACTAGCAGTAGGGAGATGAGCAATTAGTGGTAATTCTGTTATTTATTTGTTTTCTTCACAGCTACTCTCCAGCAGTTGATTTCAGACACGATGGTGCGTTGGGCCCAGGAGTCAGTGATAGAAGACCCGGAGTTAGTGAGGGCCATGTTTGTACTGCTGCATCGACAGTATGATGGCATTGGTGGTCTGGTTCGAGCCCTACCAAAGACCTACACCATAAATAGTGTGTCTGTGGAAGACACCATCAATCTTCTGGCATCCCTTGGCCAAATCCGTTCCTTGCTTAGTGTCAGAATGGGGAAGGAAGAGGAGAAGCTTATGATTCGTGGATTAGGGTAAATAACTGGAGTGTAACTTCTCTTTATTTACACATTTTATTTTGTTATTTGCTCTTTGGTTATGGCCAAGGTTGTACATGAGGTTTGAATCTGCATATGGGTGTAAATGCAGACACTGCTCTCAGTTATTCAGTATTCTCAGTAGTGAGATAAAACCTTTGCAGCATTATAGGTATCATATGAGGGGAGAAGCAGTTGACATCTATAAGACTTCTGAAAAAAGTTGAAAAGATGTATGTACTATTTTATGATATCAGAACCTATCTTGCTACATTTTAAATAGTATGTCTGTGAAGAATCTTGTCAAAAATAGTATCCATTTTCTATGAATGCACGACTATTGGCCCTTGATACATAGGATTTCCCACAGCAGTCAGTTAATGCAGTTGTGCCTACCCATGTCTGCACATATGCCATCCTTTTTATTGTACTAAGTGTAGATGGTATGTTTGAGCTGGGAAGTAGTCCACACACTGTTATTCTTCCTAATTATATGATTAATAATAGTGAAGTATAGGCTAATAAAGAGGTCAATTGGAGGTAACAGTAAAGCAAACATGATAGTCTCTAGCAGGAAAGAGGTTAGTCGGTTTTTTTCTCTCATGTTTTTCAAAGAGATGTCTTTTGATTGTAAGCATCAGCTGTAATCTACGGAAAATCTCCAATCAGCAAGAGCAATGAGAATGAAAGAAAGACAGCATTATATAAAGAATGCCAGGAATGCAAACAGAAGAAAAGCTTTTGTTGTATAAAATACTTTTTTTTTTCAGCTTTCTAAAAAAGCTAAAAATATCCAAATAATGTCTATACACAATTTTGTATTGTCATTATAAACAATGCCTACTTCTCCTGTTACCAGTAGGTCTCATCAGTGTTTCATGGTTGCTGAAATCTTTGGCATACTTATGGTAAGGCTTTGTCAAAAGGCAGAGTCTGGCATCTGTCAAGAGACATGAAGTACTGGCATTTCCAAATCTATCTTTTTTTTATATTTCATTTCACTCCAGTTTATGAAATCTAAAATGAGTGAGTGATTACTAGATTTGATTTTTGTCATATTCTGTGTTTAGTTCTTATACATTTTTTCCTCAACACTGTGAATTAAGAACCAAGATTTACTGAATATATTTAATGTTAATATTTTTTTTTGCTGATACATAAAAGTCTGGTCTAACTTAAGCCACTGTTCTCACTACCTCTTCCTATCACCTTTCTTGGTAGTCTCTATAATATCTCATTTAGCTTGTAAGTTACCCAGCTGTAGTATTTGTACCTTTTATAGGCTAACCTGAGCTCCAACACCTTTTCAGAAATGCCCTTTTTTTTGCTGTGAGGGGTATTTCTTTCAGCTGAGAAATTGAAGTGTTACTTATTGCTGCTTTAAAACTCAATTTCCTGAGAAATGCTGTTAAGATTTTTCTCCCTAAGCATGACATTTTATAGTACAGTTCCAGTTAAACAGAACACTGAAAGTGGATGTAATTTGCAAAGTAGGGCAATGTTGCTGGCCAGCCCTTGAGGTGACATTTTGAGTTTCTGTACTGCTTTCTGTAAAAGAAGGCTGCTGCAGATAACCAAGAGTTTAGAATGTCTTGGAAGACTGATACTATTGAGGTCTTTTTTCAAGCCTGAAGCATTAGTGCAGAAAGAAGAAGAGACAGCTTTTGGAGGCATCATTACTGATATGAAATTCAGTTTTAGGTTTTGGGGAAAAATTACTGGGAATCAAAACCTCAGTGTCAAATAGTCTTCTTCACATCTCATATTTTAAAAGATGCCTGAGAGAAGGAGTTTTAGGTCAGGAAGATAAAAACCCAAAGCTGTTTAAAACGTTCAGTGAAATTTGAACAGTTGCCAACAGTATTTTCTCTAGTGACCAGCTAATCCTTTTCATCCATGGCCTAATTGCTTTCACAGTTATTTATGGGCTATATTTGATTTCAAGACTAATTATATTTTTTAAGAAATTTAATTACTCTTTAAACTAGACATTTTTATTGGATATACGATGTCAAAATATTGACATTATGATCTTAAAATCTGATTTTAAATACGAAAATCTGTTCTTATGAAATATGTAGGAGCATTATGCTAAAGAGTAACTCATGAGTAATATTCGTGCAGCTTCTGGTTTTGACACTTAGAAGATAGCTGGATACCTATTTCCCCTATGATTTTTATTGCTTTTGATGGCAGATAGCAAATGTCTCCACATTTTAATAATCTAAAAGGCATTTTGTGTCAAAAAATATTGCATGATAGAATTTAAAATATAAAATAATATAGCAGTTTTGATGATGCTTTTATCAGAACAGAGTTTTAGATCTGAATTGAATTTCTAATGAAAGTAGAAGTGTCTTCTACTCCAGTGTAATCAAGGGGTAATTAGTGCGTTAACTATAATATGGGAAAACAAAGGTCACATTCTTCCACAATGTACATAGAAAAATAGGCATGAGAGATTGAAACTCAATGGGAAAAGTCCCTGAGGTAATTTTTTACTTCAGGAGATGGTGAAGAATTGCACAGTAAACCAGCTTTGCAAATAACATAATAGGTAAACTACTGGTGCATAACATTTTTTAATTTTGTTTTCCTGTAGCGACATCATGAATAATAAAGTGTTTTACCAACATCCAAATCTCATGAGAGCTTTAGGCATGCATGAAACTGTCATGGAAGTGATGGTGAATGTGCTTGGTGGAGGAGAATCCAAGGTAAAGTATTTCACTGTTAGAAGGCAGAGAGTTTATGATAGAGCTGTTCAAAGCTTTTTCCTGTAAGGCACCGAGCTGTCACTGGAGGTACTGGGATCTCTTACTGATTTCTGTTAACATAATAGTTGACTAAGTTTTTTAGAAGAATCTGTCCTTCAATTCCAGAGGAAGGTATTATTAGAATTGTAATTTTAGATGCTTTAAAGAAAAAACTATAACATTTCGTATGCTCATTATATTTTAATGGGTAGATCTTTTTTTTATCAATTAATTAAAAAAAACAACTCAGTATTACTCTATGAAATGACTCCATGAAATGATTTCCATACACTTTCATGTTTGAATCTAGAATCTGTGGGTGACTCCAGCTTTAGTTTTTAAAGCTTATACCTTTGAAGCTTAAGGTGCTACTGTTTACCTGGGAAAGTCCAGTTGATTCCAGTGAGAAAGCTAAGCAGTTAATTTCTCTGAGGGGCAATGAGTATACCACCTACATATTAGTATGTTAGAAGTCTTTATATAAATGATTCTTTGCATGTTGTATGTCTGTATTAGAGTTTGAATTTCAGTCTGTTTTTATTTGCTTCTTAGGAAATCACTTTCCCAAAGATGGTGGCAAACTGCTGTCGTTTTCTATGTTATTTTTGCCGCATCAGCAGGCAGAATCAAAAAGCTATGTTTGATCATCTTAGCTATTTATTGGAAAATAGCAGTGTTGGCCTTGGTAAGTATTAAAATAAAATTTAAAACTTCCTGCTGATTTATATATGAAACCACCTATATCTTTCTTCATCCCTCTATTTACTCACTATGTTTTGAAATTTCTTGTATTTCCAGTGCAAAATATCTTCATTAACTGTATTGCTAGCTCTAAACAACCTCCCTGACAGCAGCATTAAGTTGAGCTAATTTGTTACATTTCGTTGTATATGCCTGAACATTCAGAGAGACTTAGTGGTTAGTTGCTAATGTTGAGGAATAGAATATATTCCTGTTTTTACAAAGAGAATCATTGATATTGGCAGCACTTCATTAAGGCTTACCTCTCTTTCTCAAGCTTCCACCCCTAAACTTTCTTCTGTGTACTGGTCAGTACACAGCTATGGCAGTGGGAGAAACACAGAAATCATTTCCTTGATTAGATGCCCAGAAATGAACCTTGAAACTTTCTTAACATGTTTGTTTTCCTTTACTTGCCTGAAGGGTTGTAGAGGAAATAGATTTATGGTTATTTAGTACTTGAAATTGACCATATATAGGTATTTAGGAGTTGTCATGGTGATTTTTTTAATGTTTACAAATGTATTGATATAAAGGGATAGAGCAGAAGTGTAAACTCAAAATCTTTTTGAAGAGAAAGAGCCCAAATCAAATTCCTTTGGAATGTCAATATAAAAATTAGATTCTTCTAATGCTATATTTGTAGTCATTTTTAAAAGAAATACATACCTTATAACCACGTATTTTAAAGCAAAAAGATATTTTCTATTTCAATGGTGGCATGTCCATGTATTAGACATAAAATCATTACTGCATTTTCCTCAAAACAGCGTTGTGTCAGTTAGGAAAATAAGAATGAGGTCTTAAAATATATGATGAGAAGAGGAATGTGCAAGACAAGCTGGTTTTAGCTTTGACATTCATATTGTATTTTCATTTCATATCAGTGTCAAATTTCATGCAAGTGCATGATGATTTATTATAAAGTGAGATGTATAAATTATATATTTATAATCATGTGCTAACCAATACAAAATATTGCATCTTATTTAAAAAAATTAATGTGTTTCCTATGAATTTGTTGGGTTTATTAAATTGGTGTTAAAACTGTTATTTTAACAGCCTCTCCTTCTATGCGAGGATCAACTCCTTTAGATGTTGCTGCAGCATCTGTAATGGATAACAATGAACTTGCTCTGGCGTTAAGGGAGCCTGATCTGGAGAAGGTTGGTAGCTTCTTCATCAAGCATTTTTTTCCCCTGTGGAGACGAGAAGATACCCGCTTCTTGGAGTGAGCAAAATCCAAGATTATGTGAGAGTTTCTGGTACTTTTCAGGGGAAGACTGAGAATCTGATTGATTGTTCTTTCTGCCAGCGGCCTGAAGAGTTGAACTGAGTTTGCTGTGATTACACACAGTTGTAGCCAAAAGGGATTGCTTCAATGGCTGCTTTTAATTTTGCAGTAGTGCAGTCCCTATCCAACAAAACTTGGTTGCTAAAATCTTTCTTTGTTGTTCTTTTGAATGGTGACATGCAGAGGTGACATGAGGCAATAAGGGTTACTGGGAGCTTTGTGACAACTTGTTACAATATATGACAAGTTTGCCTAGAGATATCTGTCTATATCTGTTGTATTTTCCTGTAATATTTAAACTTGTTTCCGAAAAGTTTAAGAAATTTAGACTAATTACACTAAAAAATAAAACACTCAAGAGAATCTGTGACAATTTTGTAGTATGTCTGAATTGCTGCTGCAAGGAGGACTAGAATAATAGTTACTCTGTCAGTAGTGGATAAAAAAAGCAGTTTAAATAATGGAAAGACAGATTCAAGGAAGACATTAAAAGCTTTCTTAAGAAAAGACAGAGGAATTGCAATATCCAATTTATTTTTGAAGACCTCACCTTCTGGAGATGATGTAATCTTCACAGGAAAACATCTGTCAGGAGTAATAAAAGTGCAGATGTTCCTTCCTTGGAATAGGAAGATGGACCATGTGCGTTTAAAAGGACATTTTCACTCTCACATTCTTATGAGTGCTCAGCAAGAAGAAGCTGTCCAAACTAGCTAAAGGCTGTGCTTAAGATTCCTACAGTTCAGAAAGGAAAGGGCCAACTAAAAACTACTACTGATCCTATAGTCCTGAGTTACAGGGAGTGTAATTACTGCTGTCATTATGGCTGTGTGTTTAAGAAAGAAAGGAAAAAGAAAAAGCAAGTGAAAATGAATGGTCAAAATAAAAGAGTGGACCTTCTATTCTGTATAAAAGAAAATATATGTTTTTGATTATGGATGGTATGTAGTTGGGGAATCTTGCAAAATGACTAATTTGTAATGCTCAGAGTTGCAAGAGAAATGAGGTAACATATACAGAAGCATATTCTAGAGAGAGAAATGATGGAATTGAGATAATTCATTCAGTTCATGGCAGGAGTAGGAAATAACTGGAAAAGCAAGCTAAGAAAGATGGTGCTCTTCTGATTTACCCAAGGTATGATACAGTTTTGTCAGAGATAAGAGGTTGAGGATACCATATCCTGACAATGTATGAGGATGCTTTCCTTTGAAGCTGCACTTCTTTTCTTTTTCACAATATCTTTTTCATCCAACTTTTAGGTGGTTCGCTACTTGGCTGGATGTGGGTTGCAGAGTTGTCCTTTGTTGATTTGTAAAGGCTACCCAGACATCGGATGGAATCCAGTTGAAGGAGAAAGATATTTGGATTTTCTTCGTTTTGCTGTTTTTTGCAATGGTAGAGTAGAAGCCTAAACATTTTATAACTTCCTCCAATATCTAAATAAGTTTGTAATTTTAAATAGTAAGACATGCTAACTTTGTAAGTGACTGTGAATTAAAAGAACCTGCAGAAAGAGTAGAATTATTCAAGACACGCATTGACTTACATGACTTGTGAAATGGGCATATAGGGTCCTGTGAACCTGTGCCCCATTTTTTGGATCCAGCTTTGGTTTTTGAAATGCCCATATCTCCTTTGGAAGTAGAGCAGAGATTCTGAAATATTTTTGTGATAAATTCATTGTAGATACAGACCCAAAGCCCTATCTTTTTATGAAGATTTCGATAGTCCAGTTTTAGTGTCCAAGCAATTATATTGGTCCCCTCATTAGCCCTTGCACTTGACTGAATTTTTACTAAAATTCAGTAGTATCAGTGGTACTTTAAATATCCTTTATTATATAGTTAATTCCTTGGCTTTAATTGATTTTGAATAAAAACTTTCTTTTTTTTTCATTTCATTGCAGTAATAGAGGAATATGTGTTTTCATGTAACTCTGTTGTGATATTTAAACTGTTTTGTAGTAAAAAGTATCTATGCATTCTGCTCTTTTGTGTACCTTTTTTTTCTGACTATATTTCAGAACTCTTTTTGATATGATCTTGTATTTTGATATTTGTTCTGTGTGGTAGGAGAGAGTGTGGAGGAGAATGCTAATGTTGTAGTCAGACTGCTTATTCGCCGACCTGAGTGTTTTGGTCCTGCTCTAAGGGGAGAAGGAGGCAATGGGTTGCTTGCTGCCATGGAGGAAGCAATACAAATATCAGAAGATCGAACAAGAGATGGACCTTCCCCAAGTAATGGATCTAGTAAAACCCTGTAGGTGCAATAGAACTGCTTACATTGTCATTGTATTTGTTTATTTCTTTTGTAATGTGAAATGACTTCTTTTGTTTTAACATGTGAATTATCAGTTCATTCTTCCTTGGATTCTGTGTCGGAGAGAGATTTATCTTTTGCTAAACAGTGCTTCCTGTGCTCTGTTAATTTAAGTAAATCTCTCTAAATATTAAGACATCTCTAGAATTCTGTTTTGTCTTTTTCATTCCATTAAAAGTCAGTCCACTGATGCAAAATGAGACAGATAAATGGTACCTGTGGTTATAATGGAGACGTTACTGCAATCTTTTAGGGACACAATACATTCTGTCTTAGTCTGCTGTAAATCCATTTGTTGACAGAAGTCACTCTCTGAAAGCTGTTACACCTATGAGCTGATTTTCTTTATTTATTATGGTTGTTAAAAACGTTCATTTATTAAAAATCTTTTATTTGTTGTAACATCTAACTAATTACAGTGAAATAGAAGAACAAGAAGATGACACTATTCACATGGGAAATGCAATCATGACCTTTTATGCTGCCTTGATTGATCTTTTAGGACGTTGTGCCCCTGAAATGCATGTAAGTTTTAAATCTTCATACACTGGAAGGTAAAGACATGTTTTACTGGTTATGGGTTTGCCATTCCTTTTTTACTCAGTATGGTGTTATCAGGTGATAAAGCAGTGGTAAGGCAACAGAGTATCTTAGTGGACATAATGTCCTGTTCTGATTGGCAAGGGAAAAAAGATATTCAGAAACTGTTCTTTTTAAAGGAATTATTCCCTTGCCTTTGTTTTTTTTTTTTTTTTTGTTTGTTTGTTTGTTTGACTGTCCATTGTGGCAGTAAAATTCCTCAAATGTCCTTATTTGCTGGGATGGTGTAGAGTGATGTATTTTCTATAAACTAAGGTTTTATTCTTTATATACTTATTTTAAAAAGGCTTTTTAAGTTGCATGTAAATAGAGCATTTTTTAAAATGTAGGGATGACCATTATACTTGGACAATACACATCAATATCTCAAAATTTTTCCCACTGACAAATCTCAAAGAAAAGACGTCACTAATTCAGGCATTAGATACAAAGAATTAGAAACACTATAAAACCTTTACCTCTTATTTTGTAAGAGATTGAAGCTGTTAGAAAATATTGTTTATGATTCAATATACATTATTATTCTTCAGAAATTTAGTTATACATAGTTTCTCATTTCACCTCGGAATGTGCCCTAATTAATTTACATTCGTATAGATCAGTATCAGATTTGTGCAGGGATTGATAACATGAGAGAGGAGAGATATATGTAGTCAATAAGGTCAGTCTATGAATACTTGTTTCATTTGAATAAAAAAATTGTCTTGTTTTCTCTCTGTCTTGCTGCTTTTTTTAAAAAGCAAAACAAACAATTGAGATACTTGAAAGTGTCTTATTTGACCAGGACAAAACCCCTAATTTTTTCCATCTGAAAATCTGCTTTTTTTTTTTCCTCCCCACTCCTTCCACCATATACTGCTATAATTTAAGGCTTTGTTCACCAGCTTTATCTAATTTCTGTTCTGAAAATGAACTTAGTTTTATTTAATAGGCAAACATGTAGATTAGACTTTGAACATTTGCATCCAAACAACAGCAAATGGAGGCAGATTGCATGAAATTTACATTGTTAATTATAATGCAATTTTGGGAGCAGTTATTCTTTTGTGTAGAACATAAAAAGAAGATCTTGCTTAATTTTTATTTGTCTTTTTATTAGCTAATCCATGCTGGTAAAGGGGAAGCCATTAGAATCAGATCAATTCTACGGTCTTTGATTCCCCTTGAAGATTTGGTGGGAGTAATCAGTATTGCTTTCCACATGCCAACCATAGCAAAAGGTAAGATTTTTCTACACTTTTTCTCCTATCCTATTCTTATGATTTGTAATTTATTGACAAGTTGACACTCAAACTTTTTTCAGCATTTAAAAAAATTATAGAATTTCAACTATTTATTATGAGAATTAAAAGACAGATCATGTGTATCTCATGCATGTTTCAAAAATCTTTATGCATGCTGTAATCAACAATTCTGTTTACTCCTAAATCACTGATATAAATTCTGTTAGATTGAATTACTACAATCTATTACAACTTTAAAAAGAAATTTTAAAAATGCATGCTTTCTGATTTTAGAACCATTTTAAAATACTGAAGTCTCATTTCTCAATAACAATTGTTAGCTCTTGCTGTTCTAACCCTATCAATTGCTTCTAGCAGATCTTAATAAGACACCAGAGTTGTTCTCCAGCAACTGTGGTGAAGAGATAGGTGTGACATACATAGGGAAATGCATTTCTGTTTTTCCTGCCTATATAAAACTGATTGCAATAATGGGAGCTATGTGAGCACCTATATGAAAGGGAAAAGAATTACCTCTGCTTTTTTGTGTGTCTGGAGAAAAGACATTATAAATGCATTGTTTAGACACTTTTAGCACAACATTTTCCAATACGTTACAGTAGAAGAGATAAAAAGATCAATCAGTCTATTTTACTATTACTTATTTATGTTCCAAATAGGCATAGACCTATAGGTGAAATCTCAGGAGCAATCTGCAGCTCATAGATACAGAAGCACTTGTTTCCTTTCCAAAATGAAAGTACTAAAGTTTTAAAATATTTCACTGAATTCCTTTCAGATATTTTGAAAGTTTTGAGATAGATAGGACTTGTTAGCACATTCTTAATTCTTTGTCATGCATTTAAAGATATGCTCAGCAATGCTGTGTCCGGGATCTCTGATGCAGTGTTCTTGTAATTTTTAGTTTGCATCTTGTAATTTTTAGCTTGCATCTGCTTCTGCTGAGAACTAGGTAGTTATGTGGGTTAATTATTATGTTTTAGGTACTTAGCATTTAGAATATTAACTGTTAAGAATCTCCTAATATACATAGAATAAACAGAAAAGCATGCAGGGACTTTGAGGTCCCTGGGTAGAATTTGTCTTATGCATTCTTTTTCATTTAACTGCAAATAGCTTTCCTTTGTCTAATAAAAATATGGGGAAGATGCTTAGGGGTTAACAGAGATTTAAAAGCTCTGTTAGGTAGCAGCATGACTGCCTAGTCTGCTGATGAAGGAGAATCCTTGTCACTGAAGTCTTATTTCTTCCTTTTAGATGGTACTGTGGTGGAACCTGACATGTCTGCGGGGTTTTGCCCAGATCACAAGGCAGCCATGGTTTTGTTCCTTGACAGGGTCTATGGAATTGAGGACCAGGATTTTCTTCTACACCTTCTTGAAGTTGGCTTTCTGCCAGACCTTCGTGCTGCTGCCTCATTAGATACGGTAAGGGTTTCAATCTGGTTTTATGTTGGTTACCTTACCTTATTGAACACTATAGCATTTTTCATCCCTTGGAAAAGCATTTTTTATGTCTACCCATCTTCTGCATTTCTCGAATGCTGGCTGACCTGCATGCTGCTTCTGAGCTTTGTTAATATTTAAAGATGCATCATGCTCACTTTTTAAGAACTAATACCCTTATCTACAAAAGATGCAATGCTTTTACCCAGGAGAATTTCTGAGCTTGTTTTATGGAATCAAAATCAGATGAGCTGCCAATGAAGCAGCAGGGAAGAAGTGACTGGGAGCCTCTTTCCAGAGATAGACAGAAAGTGTTAATCACTGTGCATTTGTAAGGGACACCTACATTGTTATTTAGAAAATGACTACATTTCCATTTTAGCTCTTCCTCACTGTTGCTGCCCTTTTTTTTTTTTTTTTTCCTGTGAGTCTTATTTCTATCTAGTTTCTTTTAGCTGTCTTGGTCTAGAAAGTTTAGATTCAGAGAGCTATTACGAGGGCTAAGACATTAAATTTGGTTTTCCTATTTGACCTTTTATGACAACATTCTTTTCTGAAAATAATGACGTTGTTATTTAGGATCATAGAATCATGCCATTGTAAAGGTCAGAAAAGACCTCTAATATTATGAAGTCCTTCTATCAATCTAGCACCATCATTATGTTCACCATTAAAACATATCCTCAAGGGCCATATCCACTTTTTGGAATATATATGGAATATATATTTTGGGTTTTTTTAACACTTCTGAAATTATGTCTCCACTACTTACCTGAGCAGCCTGTTCCAATGCTTGACAAACCTTTCTGTGAAGAATTTTTTTCCTGATATCTCATTGAAACCTTCCCTTGTACAATTTGTGGCCATTTCCTCCTGTCCTGTCCAGAAGAGACTGACGTCACTCCAACCTCCTTCCAGGCAGTGGTAGAGAGTGAGAAGGTCTCCTCTGAGCTTCCTTTTCTCCAGGCTAATCAGCCCCAGCTCCCTCAGCTGCTCCTCAGAGGACGTGTGCTCCAGACCCTTCACCAGGTTAATTGCCCTTCTCTGGACATGCTCCAGCACCTTGATGTCCTTCTTGCAGTGTGGGGCCCAAAACTGGAGACTGGGCATGCAGCCTCACCAGTGCTGAGTACTGGGACATGACCACTTGCCTGCTGGCCACACTATTGCTGATACAAACCAGGATGCCATCAATCTTCTTGGCCACCTGGGCACAAGCTCCTGTTCAGCTGTTGACCAATACCCCCAAGTCCTTTTCTGCCAGATATTTAAGAAAGAGCAGATGAGGATTTTTAACTCACGTGGAATTTAGCCTTGTTCATAGCAAAAGATGCTGGCTTGTGTTACTTGATTTTGGCGTGTTCTGTTTAGCAACTCTGACATTCTTCAATACAATCTTGAAAATCACTTTGTTTTAGCATGGCCACATTTACTGTTTTTGTTTTCATTCACTAAAAACAAAACAAAAGCTATCTATGAGACTTTAAAAGAAGAAGGTTGGCATCTAGCTCCAGTAGGTATCATATCCTCATTTCAGTGTTTTGGAAATTTCCCCCTTTATAACTGCAGAGCAAAAATAACAATTTCTTTACATTTGTAACCACACTGATGAGACAAGTCTAATTCCTGTCCCGTTTAATTTCTAGGCTGCTTTAAGTGCTACAGATATGGCTTTGGCTCTGAATCGATACCTTTGCACAGCAGTCTTGCCTCTCTTGACCAGATGTGCTCCTCTGTTTGCTGGCACGGAGCACCATGCTTCCCTCATCGATTCCTTATTACACACTGTGTACAGACTCTCAAAGGGATGCTCTCTTACCAAAGCTCAGCGAGATTCTATTGAGGAGTGTTTGCTGTCCATCTGTGGGTAAGAAAATACTACTGGCTCTACAGGAATGCTAGGTGATAAAGTAATCTGTGATATTTATAATACAGGAACACAGAACTATGCCACCAGTAACATAATTAAGATTCCCCCCACCCCGTAAGATAATTGTGATAGTTTTTAAGATATTGTATTCAATTTGCAGTTTTATTAATTACCAGTCATTCCTCAGTTCTCATTCATTCAGTCCTCAGTTATTCTGACATCACCAAATCTTTTAAATTAGAACCTTGGTGATTAGTTGAAAGAACACAAAAAGAAAAAGTTCTGGAATTGTGGAGTTATACATAGAATGAATTCCCATTTAAGTAATTTTAGCTGTGCAGATTTCTGGTTGATATTCAATAACTTATCTAATTCTGTGTAGAGGTTTATTTATGGTGTGTTCCATTTGAAATCCTAATCAATGACTAGTGTTGTTTTGTCTCTTTACTGAACAGCTTTGGGCAGATTGTGTTTGTGTCTCTCCACAAAGGATCAAAACCAGTTAGTTATTATCCAATTTTTTATAAATTAAAAGAATCAATTATGAAAAGATGACTAGGCAAATATTAATTCAAATTCTAGTTACAGTTAATATTTAGGCTATCAGTTCACCAGAGGATTTGGTTTGGTGTTTACTATTTCACCATTACTTTTTTTTTTATAGTGTGGATATGTGCCCAGAAAGGACAGACATTTATATTATAATACTGTAAAAAAAAAGTGTAAAAATATATTACATTAGATGATATTTGATATGACCATTTAATATATATATTGCATTGATAGGGTTCAGTAAAATTGACCAGATTTTACTATTTATCTGGAAAGCTTTAATGTCTATGCCATTCTAAAATTTATATTATAACAATTCCTTCTGTCCTTCCAGTTGGTGTCCACTGCTGTGAATTGTTTAGCACATCTAAAGAGATAGTTCTCTTACATCTTCATTAGTTTCTAAGATATTTTAAGAATCATTAAGATATATTACAAGAAAATAACATTATATCCTTTTCTCATGGGCTTGGTGATCCTAATACACATTGTCAAAATTCAGTTTGTTTTGTTTTTTTTTCCTGGTTTTCTCTGTCTATAGATCAGATGTTTTCTTGGCATCTTTGAAGCATTGGATTTTCAGCTTGTTCAGAATATTTTCTTTGGTATACACTTGTTTGCTTTCTTCTGGACCCCTAGTACTCTAGTGGAACTAGGAAAATATTATTTTATGCATTTGAAGCATTTTAACAGCATAGAGCTGATGTGTTACTTTAATGTATTTATCAATTATTTACATGAAACTGTGCTGGTACACCCTTTTGAAATGGTTTGTCTGCTTTTAGGCAGTTGCGGCCTTCCATGATGCAGCATTTGCTGAGGAGATTAGTATTTGATGTACCTCTGTTAAATGAACATGCAAAGATGCCTCTCAAGGTAAAAGTAAATATTAGTATTCAACAGCATTCTTTATAACAGAAAGCTAAAGAAAATAGTTGCATGGAGAAGATTCTCTGTAATCTTTATTATATGATTTCCACTCTGCAGTAATCTAAGCCCATAGTTTTTAAGGATAAATTGTTGGTTTAGGAGAACTTCAGTCTAATTTACATCCATCCACATGGAATTATGAAGTCTGGGTTTAATATTTGCTTCTCCTTTAATTATTTCCTGCTTGTTTCAACCCATGTGAAAACAAAATAGAAAAATCCTTGGGGGTAGGGTGCAGAATCCACTGTACAAAACATAAAAATTTACAGTTTGTATGTGCCTGTACTTTTTGCCTCTGCATTGGCTGTCCTTGCTCTTGGAAAAAAGTCTCTTTCTCTATTGGTGGTGCCTGGAAATCTACTAAGTAATAATGTTTAGTAATAATGTTGCATTTTGTTTTCAGCTCCCTAAAAGTTTAGCTGTATCATTTTATTCTGATTCCTAATGCATAAGAAAAATGAGGTTTTTTTCCTTTTGGAGCTGACTCATTCCTTAAGGGTTCCTGACATCCTGACATCACCACCACTTTTAATAAATGTTTGTTTTCACACCTTCCCTACTGTTATTCAACACTCCTTTTTAATGCTTTCCCACTACAGTTTTACATTGGATACTTAATATTTTCTTATTTAATATATTTTTATGCTTTAAAAACACATCAGCACATCTGCAACTCTGATGTAAGAAGAGGAATTTAAATTGTTAATCTCAAAGCCAGGTACTGCTGCTGAAGTCCTACCAAAGACTTCAAAATTTAGTTATGACCCCCCAGAAACCCTCAATAAAACTAAGGATTCATGAGCAGCCATTCTTCCATGTCTGTGAGAAAAACAGTTGATAATTTTGTATTCTTCCCTGAAGGGGACTCTTCTAATGCATTATGGCAATTTATGTGTTGCTAAAACCAAATAATAATTTGACACTTTCTGTATGGCTTTAGTGCTATGGAGCTTGTTTTTTGAAGGGGGAAGGAAAGAACCCAGCTCCTTGACATCTGTTCATCTAAAAGAACAGATTTTATGATACCAAGGGTCATGACTGCAGTGAGCTGCCCTTATTGCTGAACTGAACAGTAAGGAAATAATAATTGGATCCTTTTGGCTAGTCAGGCTTTGTGAGAATATAGATGTGAAGAGTGTGTTTGTCCATGGTGTTAGCATGGACAAAAGATTTTGTCCATTGAGACCTAAAAGACTAATACTTCTGAAGAAATTGAACTCTTTATCTGAAGATAGACCTATAACTTTTGAAAGGTTTCACTGACAATAAACTGATTTCCAGTGATTTAACAGGGGACTCCTACCCATATCTGTTGTGTTTCTGATTTGAAAGTATTGTAGTACTGTAGTGTGCACTTCTTATGGGCTTTTGCTGGCAAGGCAGTTATAGTAATGTAAAGGGGCAGCTGTAAGTTAATCAGACATCTGAAAATGTGATTTTGAATAGGAAGAGAGGAGAAAATGATGAAGGCAAATGAGAATGCAGTGCTATCTACTGTGAATACATTTGCTGGTTTCTACTGTTAAAAATTGCCTCAGGTTTAAGCAGCATGCAAATTCAAATCTGTGATGCTGTTCCTGTATTCCATATAGTTCAGACATTTTGGAATAGGACTGCCTTGTTTTTATTTCATCTGAAATAATATTCAGTGCTTCATCAGGGATTTCTCTAAGACTAAACCTACCTTATTCTCTTGACAAGGTTTAGAAACATATTCATATATATTATTTTCCACATATGGTCCAAAAGCAAATTTGTCTGGCCATTACATAATTGAATATAGTTAAAAAAAATTTTAAAATATATTCAGCTCTTAGAGTCCATATTTCTGAGACTTCTGTGGTTCTACATAAATTATAAAACTTCTGTCTATTTACATCTTATATGCATCTAAGTTCTTCTCTGCATTTTTTCTTTAGTCATCCAACAATTAAAATAGTAAATAAATTTTAACAGATTATTTAAATATGAAGATATACAAATATACTACATGTATTGTTTTGGGATTTTTTCCTGATCTCTTGGAAGTGTAGAAGAGCAGTGCAGTATCAAGATTATGTTTTTGGCTATCAAAATCTTTGCTTCTACATATCGGACATGGGTTGTTTTTTTTTGAATTCCTGTCTTTACTTATGCATATATACAAATTTATGTTATAAATGTCTGCATTTTTCCAACTTGAAATTTGTTCAGACTTGAAAAAAGGAAATCATGTCAGCTCTTTACTGACTGTGACTTGCAATATTAAAAAAAAATAAAAAAAAGCTTTGCAAAATGGTATTGAAACAAAGATAAAAAAGCTGCTCATTCTGGGTGTATATGCACCAGTGATTTAAAAAATATATATACAACATGGCTTTTTAATAAAAGTATAGAAATTTTTCTGGTAGCATCTGAGTAATGTTGGAGTGCCAGAATGGAAGAACCTCAGCAGTTACATTTGTATTTGCTTTCAAAATATGTTCTGTTTCAGTTGCTGACAAATCATTATGAAAGATGCTGGAAGTATTATTGTTTGCCAAGTGGATGGGGTAACTTTGGTGCAGCCTCAGAAGAAGAACTTCATTTATCCAGAAAATTGTTCTGGGGTATTTTTGATGCTTTATCTCAAAAGGTAAGTAATTTTAGTATCCATCTATTACTGTAAAATTCTTACTGTGTAACCTTTTTCTTTAATCTGTAATTCTTACCTAGCATATATCAACACTGTATCATACACTTTGAAGGAAAATAATACAGGCTTTAGTAAATTTAAATATTCCTCCTACAGCTTCTAATTTAATGTAGGTATAAAATTTTATCTCCTGATTAAAAATATTATAGCAATAAAGCAGTGATCTTGAGATATATGGGTACAGATCTGTGCATTTCTCTGTTTAGTAGCTTTACTTTCAGCACCCTTAAATCAATTGTGTGTTATACAGTAACACACAGTATTGATTGTTAATAATATGTCTTGGTATGTATTTATTGTTCATTCTGTGACTATTTTTAACAGACCTTCTTTAAATTTCATGAGTTTAATTTCAAATCTAAGTGTTAAGGAATGCTGTGTGTATTCCTCTGCTATGCTGTCTTTGCAGCATCTGAAAAATGTTTAGCCTTATTACAAGTGAAGTCAACACTTTTCCCACTTGAGCAAGATTAAGACTTGCTTTCTGCTTTGGAAAGTCAGTGTTCTTTATTTTCAGAACAAAAACTCAATTGCACACTGAGTAGGAAAACCATTCTGTGGCTGCTTTTTCATCTACAGCTGCATCAGTTTCACCGGTGATGTTGAACGTTCCCTTTCACTATTCACTTTCTGTCCCCTGTGTGTTCCACAGAAGTATGAACAAGAACTGTTCAAATTGGCCTTGCCTTGTCTGAGTGCAGTTGCAGGAGCCTTACCTCCAGATTATATGGAATCAAATTATGTCAATATGATGGAAAAGCAGTCTTCAATGGATTCAGATGGGAACTTTAATCCTCAACCTGTTGATACCTCAAAGTAAGGAATTTGTTGCACCTGGGGTTTTTTGATCATGAATGTGTAAAAGAGGGGGGGACTCTATTGTTTGGTGTGATGTGAATTTAAATCTTCTCTTCTGAATGCTTACTTTATAGATAAAATGGAGATATGTATATTTTTATTTATGCATTTATTTTAAATCAAGTAAAGCAACAACTAGCAAATTACATCATTAATTTTTTGGTCAACTTAGAATATTTTTAATGCATTTTTACTCAGGAGATAGAACTATCCCACTGTCTTTGCATGTCTGCTGCAAACAAGACAGCATGCTCTTAGAAGCTGAAAAAGTAAACAAGTCTACATCATCCTTGTCATTATTAAAATATGTCAAGACACTAATTCATATTTGTGTAAATGACAGTGTACCTACAGAAAATTGTTTGATTGTGCCTTCATATAATCTTATAAAATATGAATAATGGGATTTGGGCAGAATAATCTTCATTCTCTCTAGGTAGCCTGGCTCTGGCCCTGCTTTTTAAACTATATTAGCCAGACAAATCACATAACTGAATGGAAATTTTCTGCCCTGAATTTTGACTACAGCAAGTGTGCCATTTCCCTTTGTATAGAATAGTATTACAGAAGCATGGCTATGGACTATATTTTAAAAAATTCCTGTTGTAAAACATTTGCTTCACTTGGCCCTTGTGAGTTTCCTGCCTATATTAACATTCAGCACACAGGGTGCTGTCAGTAGATTGACACCTTCCTTAAAGCATGTTTGTATATGTAATCACATCTAAATACTGCATTAAAAGTCATAATCCAATCTGGTGCATAGAAAGGACATCAGTGACCATTTAAATTAATTTTTCTAAGATGTAGTTAAAATACATGAAGGTTTAACAAAATTTCCTAAGAATATTATATTATCATTTAGCTGAGTATTTATATGGTGTCATTTCAGAAAAAAAAATATAGGTAGCTGGAGTAGATTTGAATAAATCAGAAAATGTTAGTTGATATTACTCAAATTAGATGTCACTTCATTACTATAGGAGTCAACATTTCTGTGATGTTTCAAGACTAATACAGGACGGCTGCTATTATTGTAACCTCCAAATTATCCTACATTCTTTTAACTTGCATTGCCTACTAGTACTGGACCTATTTGTATGAAGGCATAGATAATAGGGTGTTAGTGTGCTTGTAATTTTATTGCATTTCTGAAATGATTTGAATTATTATAGTATTAATAGAGTTTCTCTCAAAATACAATCTTTCAAACAATAAAAACCTGCTGACAGCGCTGGATAAATGTTTTCTGACCTTTGTGTGTGCGAGGCTCTTGCAAACTGTTACTCTGACATAATTTGGTTTTGCATTTCTGCTTTTTCCACCTTAAGACTGAAAATCCAGACTTCTATTTCACAGTAGATGGCACTCTAACACAACTCGTATTGAAACCCTTTTTCTTAGGAGGGAAGGTATTACTATTTGATCAGTGATCAAAAGTAGTTATTCCCTTTCATTTGTAGCAATGCTGATGAAGTAAATAACTGATATTTGATAAATATTTTTTAATATATAAAATAGGTGATGTTTCAAAAAGGACTGTTATCACACTTAGTTTATAATGGACATGTGCAGTAAGTTGCTACCATTTTTCTGAAACTATAGGTTGTAGTTATGGCTTTAATACTAAGAAAATACAGGACAAAAATCACTAGTGCTTGATCTCATTATTGATTTTTCCCTGCACACACTTTCAAAAAAGTCAAATCCCTACAACAGCTGTGGTTGTCATTCAGTGCCCATGAAATAATACAGATGTCTTCCTTGATTTAATTGGGCCTTGGAACAAACTATATGTGAAAAGAAGAGCACAGGAAAGGGTGTGTGCCTTGTTTATGATTTCTTTTGAAGTTTTCTTTACAACAAAAGCATTTAGTTTTAGCCTGTGTGGTATAATGTTGATTTTATTTTCACTTTCAGCATTACAATCCCTGAAAAGCTAGAGTATTTCATTAACAAATATGCAGAACATGCTCACGACAAATGGTCAATGGAAAAGGTAACATCTACAGTCTTCTTAAAGCAAAATCATATTTTCATTTGAAGCAATTTCATTTTTAAAATATTTTATTCTGAATGTTCTTATTTTTCATGATGTTACAAGTTGGTATGTAGGTAAGATATAGATATACTATTTTCTTGAAATATATTTATATCAGAATTCCTTAAATGCATGAGTATTTTTAAAAAAGTGTTTAATAATTTCATAATATACTTGGTAATTGTTTAACAGTTTTATGGACCTGAATTTTCTTTTTTTTTAAACTAATAATTTATTTATCCTTTTTATTCCTTTATTTATTTTGTTTGTCCAGTGTTAAAAAATAGTTCCTCAACTGTAGCACAGTATTCTTCTCTA
Organism: Chloebia gouldiae; assembly: GCA_003676055.1. Taxonomy (NCBI): domain Eukaryota; kingdom Metazoa; phylum Chordata; class Aves; order Passeriformes; family Passeridae; genus Chloebia; species Chloebia gouldiae. The sequence goes on along the minus strand of QUSF01000002.1, from coordinate 63,557,039 downwards.
TAGAAAATTTTGAAAGAAAAATGTATTGATATGGTTGCTTTAGTAATTGTTATTTTGCAACAAGATGGCATGCTGCATGATTAATATTTTAATTTGTAAATAATATAAATGTTGATTGAAAAAATAGTAGAAAGGAAACTTCAAGAGAACATCTCTGCAGAAGCATTAATTTCTACCAATAAAAAGGATTTTTCTTAATTTTCTGCATTTCCCTATTTTATCCTTCTTATTGCTGTTTTCAGTTTGCCAATGGATGGACCTATGGTGAAACGTTTTCTGAATCTGCAAAGGTGCAACCATTAATGAAACAATATAAGTTGCTGTCTGAAAAGGTAAGGGATTTGTTCATGCTTGATCCAGGGTTGCTAAAATATCACTGAAAATATTGCCTTGTCTTTTCATCATTTTAAGAAAAAAATATTTACACTATGTCAACTAATCTGTCTTGCCTTCCTCAAAATCCTGAAAAGATCTAGAAGGGTTTAATTGTATAATAAATAGGCCACTCAAACTTTTTCTCACAGAGCTGAATCTACATGGCATAACTTAAGGTGAAAGCAAAATGTGATACTGCCAGTAAGATCGTACAGGAATGCCTTCTAGCTTAGTGAAGACTTAGGTTTAGGCTTTGTCTGGTCTCCAGCAGAAAACCACATCTGGAGAACTTGATATAAATGAAGCAATGCTGAAGGAACTAGGTTTTTTCAGCTTAAAGAAAAGAAAGTTGCTGGAGGTATGGTCTTGGTTTCCCGGTTCCTAAGCATTAGTTACAGAGAAGATGGATATATTCTCTTCACAGGAGTGCACAGTGACTCAAGAGGTGATGTACACAACAAGAAGCTGTACGCTTCTTTAGCAGAAATGCTTTCTAAAAATCCTTCTTATCTTGACAGCTTAAATGTTGGAATAACTTGCCCAAAGAGGCAGTGAAATCACCAGCACGTTGAAAGCATGACACAGCAAGACCTAGATAACCTAATCTTGATAGCCCAGTCAGGTACCTTTTCTGACCTCAACAGAAGGTAGAAGCAGAATATGTTCAGAGTTCTCTTCCAACACAGACTTGTTTATGATTGTGTGATTATGGTTTTTGGTTCATGTAGCAGATAAAGCACTCCTGATAATTTCTGCTCAACCCTTGATTTCATGCTATTAGCACATGAGATCATCATCTTCCTGCAGGGCCAGAATTCTTCTCCCTGCCTCTGAAATGACAAATGTTTTAATATCTATATGATTTATTTGCAACATTTCAATAACCCTGAGCCATAATGGATGAATTCAGCACATTTCTTTGCATCTCAGTATAATGAGGAAAGAATCCAATAGTTACTTTTTGCTCTGTACAGCTACATATAAACAAGTTAATTATTGCATGTACCTTCTTCTAGGAGAAAGAAATTTATCGATGGCCAATCAAAGAATCACTCAAAACCATGCTGGCATGGGGATGGCGAATTGAAAGAACGCGGGAAGGAGATTCCATGGCACTGTATAATCGGACGCGTCGCATATCTCAAACCAGTCAAGTGAGGGGCTGCTTTCCTATAAACTTTGTCCTATTCTCTATTAGTTATAACTGCCTTTTGAAATGAAGCCTTTGAACTTTTAGGCTATATATGCTTGTAAACATGCATATGAAAATAATATCACACATAGAAGAAAAGCCTGGACACTTCTTTTTAAAGCAAGAGGTACCTGTTACTGTAGAGAAAAGCCTGTCAATGCCCCTTTTCTAGCCATACTTCTTGTGTCAGTGGCTTGTCATCCAGGGAACCTCTGTCACTTTTTATCCTCCTTAACCATTTGTGTCAGTGCCATGAGGAAACCTCTGGCAAATTTCAACAGTAAAAACAAAGAATAAAAAAATGGTGATATTTTCTAGATGGCAAGGAGGGACGGAAGGTAAAAGATAACTATTTATAGGCTCTAGTCTTAAATGTAGAAATAAGGTTGAAAAGCTAAATTACAAGTTTATTTTTGCCTGAATTCACCTTAAACTAGATTGTATGTGATTTTGCTTATTGAGAAAAAAAAAGAGAATCTTTAGATAATGCAGAGATTTAATCATAACTTTATCCTCGTCTGCAATAAGTTCAAACTCCAAATGAGTTCAAGTGAAATTTTTATTTAAATGAAAGGGATTTGTGTCTGATAGCCATCTGTCTTTGGGAACAAATTCTGTTGCCCTTCACCTAATTCTTACTGAAGTTTACCACCCCCGATATATTTTCAGCTGGGCCACAACAGACCCTTTTGCTCTCTAGAGATCTACAAGCGACTTTTTCTTTAAATTTCTTAATTACTTTCAGTATCTTGTTAACATTAACTTCTTTGTATTAAATGCTTGCATAACTCCACTTTTTTTGAACATTTTTCATTCAGATCTCTGTAGATACAGCCCATGGTTACACTCCTCGAGCAATTGACATGAGCAATGTCACCCTCTCCAGAGATGTACATGTAAGTCAGAAACACCTAAAATGCTTATGGTTTGTTTTACAATTTAATTTTGTCTGTTTTGCTAGTTTATTTTAAAAAATGTTGGTACCAAATATTACCTATTTTGATATGCTTTGAGATTGGTGGGGGCTTTTTGGTCTTTTTCATTGACCAAGTGCTCTCTGATCCACTGTTGCTTCAACATGGTTCATGTTGAAAACCTTCAAAATTTTCTTTAGTCCTGGATTGAGTTTCCCAGTTCACTTTGTGAACATTTACCATTTTGAAAAGAAACCTGTTTAGAAGAGCATCAAATTTTTCTGTTTCCCATTCTTTTCTTGATCATCTTTACAAAGCATTTTTTCAACATTCTTTTTAACTCTAAACTGAAGGAATAAGAATCAGGAACCATTAAGTACTGAAGGATGAGTATACAGAATGAAGGAATTGGGGGTAGGATTTTGTCAGAGGTGTCAGTAGGTTGCTGTAATTTGGATCAATATGTTTTAGTTGATGGTCTGTTCCTGTCATTAGATAGGATTTTTTTCATGGTGTTTGCTGGAGCCTACTAATTTCCTGTGAGTATAATTGCAAAGGAATGTAGGCGTATATCAAATAGCTTTAAATTAGTTAGCAGGAGCATTTGTACCAGTCTAGTGATAGCAACATGGTGTTCAAAGCTGATTACAATTGAGTCCTGAAACACATGCTTAACTTTGCCCATACTGAGCTTTGCCATAGTGCAAACAAGCAGTGGTAGTAAATTAATTGACTAACTGTGCAGTATGTACTCTACTGTTTGTCAAAAACAAATTCTCACATTGAATTTTCACTCCTTGATTTCTGTCTTGCAGTTTCCAGTCCATACTTCTAGCATTTTTAGATTGCTGACTAGCTTTAAAAGAATTTTCTGCCAATTAACTGTCAGTAGACTGCTGATCTTTCCAAAGAGTTCATGAAATTGATAGGTGAATAACTGCCTCTACCATTATGTTCTTGTTTTAAATTGATGACAAAGACTTCTTGCAATTATGACATTTAATGTTTGTATAAACTCAGTATAGTTTAAAGGCTTTGCAGACTTTGTTTAATGCTCAGGAAACAACTCATAATGTTACCATCATCATAATATTGTGATGCAGTAAACCAAGCCCAGTTAAAAATAACCATCCTGTCACAAGTCACGTAGAAAGGGCATTGGGACTTCTGTTAGTCCCTTGCTTACTTTTTTATGCTGTACCCTCTAACTCTTGTCATTACTTGTATTTCCTCTGTAACCCTTAGTTATAAGGCAGAGCTTATTTGCTTTATGATTCATTTGCAATGTGAAGAGAGGTCTTTGAAACCAGCTTCAGAATATGTTATTTAAAAGCTAAACAAATCTAATTAAAATGCAATTTCAGCTATCAATTTTCCTGATACAGATATTGGGGAAATATTTAAACATGTTGGGTGTTAAGGAGATCTGAGTTTTAAAAATTAACTATGTGTATTTTTAACATTTTAGAAAATGTTTAATATCTTTCAAGTTGGAGTTTAGAGTTAGCTAGCAAGAATCATGACCATGTCTTAAGCTGTAAATCTGCAAAATATTCTTCATTTTGGTCTTAAGTCACCTGGTCACATCCTAGCTCCATGAGCAGTTAGGTCTTGCTCTAAAAGCATCTTCATAATGCTCTGCTTTGCTAGGTGCTGTGAAAACACACACTACTGTGCATCCTTTTAAGGTCCTAATTGGGATGATCAAAATACCAGGATCAGAGTGTGCATGACAGAAGGCATCTACCATACACAACAGAAATGTATCATAATTTATTCACTGGAAAAAAGTTTATGAAATAGATTGTCTTGTGTACAGATAAGATAGGCTGAAAACTTTCTCAATTCATGAGTAATCTCACAAATAAATAAATTCGTATTGAGAAATACTCCTTACTCAAAATCCTTACTGAAGATGAGAAGGTCTCTGTAGGTTCATGAAAGAAATGTAAAGTGAAATCTGCAGTAATTCCACCACTCTGTGAAATTAGAGGGTACACAGCCAGGAGGATAATAGAGGTGAGTTTCAAAAGTTGTTACATGTTAAAACACTTCCTGCTAGGTAGATACTGGAGAGCTTGTCTATTTTGTTTAGTTTGAGGTCTAGCTTCTAGTTCACCAGTCTGAATAAGTTTGTTTTATAGGATGAATACATAGACTTTATGCTCTAAAGTGGTTGGTAGTTTTAACGGTGTGGTCACACAAATGAGCACAGTATCCATGAAGAAGCTATATCCATAAGTTCATAATTAGTCTGCCACAGCCAGCAATAACAATGTTGATTCAGTCCTCTGGCTTGCTGTTCTCTCTTTCCCTGGACAGTGCCTTCAGAGGGCTCTTTTGGGCCTTGTTTTCAGAATGAAGTCCCACATCTGACACTCCAGTACTATTTCCAGACTATTCTCCTCTTTGTGGTTCTTTGTTTTCTGCAATAAGAATTCTTCAGCACCAGGTTCCTGACTCTTATACCCATGCTGATTCTACCCAAATTCTATGTATTTTTTTCAGTAAAAACTTGCTTTCAGTGAACCATTACAGTGTATTACACTCCCAAGAGAACAAAACTTGCTATTTAATATCAACCAGAAACTTGTCCTTCTTGAGAGTTATTCATTGCAGCTGACATCACTAAGCTCTCCATTTTCCTAAGGCTATGGCTGAGATGATGGCTGAAAACTACCATAACATATGGGCAAAGAAAAAGAAACTGGAGCTTGAAGCAAAAGGTAATGTTAACTATAGGTATTTACAATATTTTAAGTTTTCTGTGACTGCCTTAGGACATGCATTTCAGAAAAGATTAAAAAGAAGAAAAAGGAACAACAAAGTTAAATAGACAGTGAAGAAACAGTGATGTATCTGTTCTTGACTGTGATTTTTAGTGCCTGAAAGTTATAATAGTACCCATTGTAACTGTTCTTGTTTGAGTAATTTACCAATTCAAATATGTTAAGTGAAGGAAACACAAAAGTTGTAAATAAATTTAAGCACATTAATCCATCTTCCTTCTATCATTAATCTTTCAGACTATCACCCAGTGGACTATGATTTGTTTTGTATTGCTTCTTTTATTGCAGGTAGATCTGAAGGGTGTTTACTAAGTACTGCACATATCATGTGTTGAATTGGCAAGGGGAGAAAACCTAGAGCAGATACTTGATTCCATATAAAATTTGTACGTGCTTCATGATCTCTACTTACCTAAACAATTTCTTTTTCTGTTGTGTAATTTACGGGTTTTCCTTTGTGTTAAAAGCGTTTATTTGTTTGTGTTAGAGCAGATGTTTTTTGTTTTCAGATAGCACTATATTAGCACATGGAGAAAACAAGTTCTCAGTTGCAAATTATTGAAGCTGGGGTTTTACCTTATCTGAAGGTGTCTAGTTGTATATTGTATGCACCAAAGTTGGTCTAAATTTGTAAAATTCCAGGAAAGGTATATCAGTTAGGGATTCATAAAAAAGCAAAGCTCTGTCTGGAAGTGCCTTTGATAATAACTTTATATTTCCATGCCTTTAATTATATTTCCCCTTTGTGTAATTTTTATATTATTCCTTTTCTGTAAAACCTTCCTCAGGATAAGTAGCCTCAGGATGGGTCAAGTTTGGGAAGTCATAGGCTACAGAATGATGAGATATTTCAATATTTCAACTGCATTTCACAGCTTTGAAAGCAAAATTTTGCCTATGAGAAGCACTTCAATGAGAATACTGTACAGTGTTTGAGGTGTTGTGCAGCATGGTAAGGCTGGAGGTGGCAGTAGTGATTGAAGGACAGGCTTCTGATGGAAAGGTTTTGTATATGAAAAGTAGATGAATTTGTCAATTGAGCAAAACTTGGCCTTCAAAAACTCTGAGGGTTTTCCTCCAGTATATTCATATGCTAGTCTTTTTCTCTTTTTATCCATGTGTAAAGAAGAGAAGAATAATGTGGACTTATGTGCATTTTGCTGTCTTCAGCAGTCCTGTGGTACAGTTACATAGTGTTGGTGATAAGAGAATAAAATCCAGTCATCCCAATGTTAAACACTGTATTTCCTAAGACAAATCCAGACTAAACAAAATAACCCATCCACCATCAGACTTGCCCACTAGGTTTTCATCTTGCATGTACTTAAATCGATTTAGGCAGAACTAATTGAACAATCGGAATATGTACATTAAAAAATCATCCAGTGGTATGTCTGCAACATTTTCCACAGGGAATTTGTTCCTTTTAAAATTTTTTATTATTTTTAGATACTTTCTTTAGTTTTTTTTTTTTTGTTTTGTTTTTTTTCCCAAGATAAATGTTATCATTACCCTTACAGTTTCCTGGGGTTTCAGAGAAATTGCCATAGGAATTTATTCTGTTGTGTTATGCGACGATGATTTTAGAAGTTGAACTCCTAAGAACATTGCTTTTTATGCAGATATTTATATTAACAATAGCAACTTTATTTTCTTTCCAATTGAAATATCTACATGCAGTAGATATCAATACATCAGATTTTAGTAAGCAATACAATGAAATTTATTCTTTTTACCTGTGGTTTTGCAACATTCTTTTAATCCTACTGGACACTAGTGTGAAACATGTTTGAATGATGTATTCTAATTTTCTGTCTTTAATTTATTACTATAAAGAAGAACTGTATCAATATATTTTTAGATACTTGTGTATCTTGCTAAACTTGATGAACCCTGTCATTAGAATGTTTAAAAGAAGGATTTCATGTATGTTTATATAATTGCTTATATATAGGTTTTCTTAGGAAATTATGTATTATTTATTGAAATATTTCCATTTTCATTAAATGAAGTTGTAGATATGTTTGTAACTGTTAAGCATTTTTTTCTTCCTTAAGGATTTTTTGCAACAGGTTCAGCATATTTAGCTGGTACTTGCAGCAAATATGTAAGAACAATGTAACCATATCTCAGTTTCTATCTGGATATTTTTTAAAGTTTGTGTAAGGAAACATACAAGTATATTGTTTTTCAGACTAGAATTTACTGTAACATGCTCTTTATTATTGTGATAGTACTTTTACATATTGGGACTTATGTCAACAGATAACTTTTTAATTTTTAATCCTCTTGATGCTCCATAGTAGGAGGAGGCAACCATCCCCTTCTTGTTCCTTATGATACACTCACAGCCAAAGAAAAAGCAAAGGACAGAGAAAAAGCACAGGATATTCTGAAATTTCTACAGATAAATGGATATGTTGTCTCCAGGTAATTTTCAGTTCAGTATTAATGTCACAGAAAGTATCTGATAGACCTCAGTGGTCTGGTCTTTTTTGTTTTGTTTTGTGGTTTGGTTGGTTGTGGTGCAGTTTTTTAGTTTCTGTTATTCCTTGTTTTTTGGGGTTTCTTCCATCGAACCAGAACTCTATGATAATTTTTTTTTTTATGTTTCAGTACCTGGGAATAAGGATGAGCTCCTTCATATAAAACATTGTAAGGAAGAAATGGATTACAGAGTTAGTAGCAGGGTTTTTGGAAGGCATGCACAGAGTTCTCCAGAATCTCTGCATGTCTTCCACCTTCCCTCTCAGAAATGCAGCTTTTTCTTTCTGGCATGTGTCCATGCATCCAACTGTTAGTAAACTTATTAGTTTTCTACGTTGATGGAATTATTAAGTCTTAGTTACAGGTTCATACACACCTTCAAACACATGTCGCTCTCTAAAGGAATTTCTAGACAATTGGTTAGTTTTATTTCTAAAACATATGACTAGTTTATTTCAAATGAGTTCATTTACAGTATTACTAAATTATTTTAAAAGGGAAAAGCGTTGTTTTAAAATGATTTTTAAACAATCCACACTGTAAATGTAGTAATAGTGAATAGTCAACGGAACAACATACATAATTAATTTTAATATGGTTATTTTTACCTTCTAAATGTAGCATCAATAACATTTTAATTAATTTGGAGTATTTTCTGCATTATCAGCATGATTTAGGAAATCAGAATCTCTAGAAAATGCTGAAAGCATATCTGAGCTTTGCATTATTTGAACATTAGGAAGTGAATGAAACAGTCACTGAGATCAATTTAAGTAATCACTATGAAATTACCCTTGCACATCTACCTAAAATCTACCTATTTCCATTCTTTTCTATCAAATATCAATTCCAGCCTGATTCTAGAGTCTCACAGTTAATCTAATAATTTTGGTAAAATCTTTCAGGATATCTGGAATAACTAAGTTTACTTTCTGTCAGTGCAGTAGGATGTACAGAGAAAGACATCAGACAGCAAAGGTTTTTTCCTTATTCCCTGTCAATATGATCAGCTGTATTCAGGAGTACTAACCCTTTTTATTCCTGTTAAACACAAGTGAAAAGTGGCTTTTGGTGGTTTTTTTGGGAGTGGAAGGCTAAGAGGGATGGTAAAATAACCTTTAATTTGGACGGATCCATAGTCTAGTAACTAGCTCGTGCTACATCTGCACCCTGCTGTGCTGGTAAAATGCAGCCTTTCCCATGATTTACTTGCTGCACCTTTGACAACTGCCTTATCTAAAGAAACAATGGCCTGATTCTTGTTTAGTTTGGTCTGCTCACCACTGTGCTTTCCACCATATATGCTTTGCTCACATTTCTTTGCAGTCTTTATTTGACAGGGACCATATGGGTCTCTGCATGCCCATGCAAAGTGGCTTTAGGGAAGATAGAAACATTTGCCTCCTGCCAAGCATATGGCACTCAGGCCCACTGCAGCTGCTGGTGCAGAAGCCCTCACTCATCTTACTGACACTGCTCCTTCACATTAGCTGGAGTTTTTTAGATCACAGCAGTCCTACCCCAGTGGCAGGCAACTGGCACTTCCAGTTTCTAGACTTGCAGGCTCTGCTTTATGCCCTTGACTGTCTGACTCTAGTGGCTACTACCAAATGCACTTATGCCAGTCCCCTGCTGAAGCTTCCACTCTGGGCTCAAGGTCTGTGGGGCCCATACAGATGTTTCCCAAAGCTGTGGCATCTCCAACTATTGATTCTTGAGACCTTCATTGACCCTATTTTTCACAGACCTGGGGGCACCTACACCCCAAGCCTGACTCCAGTTATTGGCCCAGTATCTAGCTCATGCTCGATAGAAGCCAGTAGCTCCTCTTTACTCCTGACAGCACATGGGATAAAGTGACATGACACAGAGATACAGGTATGAAAGCATTTAATAAGAATATAGGACAAACCCTAGTGATAAGGTACAGGGCTCAGTCAAGTCAACTGATTGGACAAGCCAATGACCAGATAATTTGAGATCTGTTTTTGTCTTATTTGCACTTTGTTATTTCTTGATTCTCCCCCCCACACCCCGTCACCCCTGTACATTCTGTCACTGCTTTGTGTACTGAGCTGCCTCAAATAATCCAAATTCTCATGTCTCTTCCTCTTAGGTGTTCCAAAGTTCAGGTGGGCCTCTCCAAAGTTGTATCTGAAGTTTCTTAATGGTCCCTTAGTTAGCACACTTGAGACTTTTGTCCTCCAGCATTGTCTCCTTTATCTTTTGTCTCCCAGATTTGTGTCTCTAGGTGTATGCTTTAATTTAAAGCATAAATGTGCAATACACAGGCAGTTCTATTCCATATACATGAAGCAGGTATACTTTTTAAACTTTCAGCCCAGCTGAGTACCAATATATCTTGGTGCATGAGTCAGGGGGAGATGAAGTGTGACTGATTCCCTTGCTGTTTAAGAATAGCTGTTTCATGTGCCATCAATTAAGTCCTGATCCTTCGTAAACAAGGCTTGTGCCAATGCTAGCTTGTTGCTAGGGACATCATCACATGACATGGATTCATGCTTTGGAGATTCATTCTTGTGGAAAGAAGCTGTGTTTTTTTATATCAGGTTAGTAACTAAGATGTATGGAACATGATAAAAAAGCAATTCCATCACTTTGTTTTGGTTTTCCTCTGATTTATCAGAAATACTGCATAGCTATTCAAAACTTTTCCTTTGCAAGCAGACTTTTCAGGAAGAGTCATAATGATAGATATTTAGATTTACTTTTAGTTTGATTGTTTAAATTGAAGTATTTTTTCATCTTCCAAACTTCATCACACAAGAATCAATCCCTGTAGGGAAATGCAAGATAGTACAAGTAATGGAAAGAAATTATAATAATAGTAGATTATTTTGATTAACAAGTATAATTTTTTTTCTAGCTTTCTGGTTGTGAAATCTACTTCTGTCTTAACGAATTTCTCAAAATCTAAGTAAATATGAGAATGCTGTTTACATCAAACACAAAAAAAATATATTAATAAGTACATAATCATTACCTGGGAAAATGGTATCATACTACAAGGAGAGGTAAGACTGCTTGGAGTCCTTAGTTATATGTAAAAATGTATTTGCTTCCTTTTACAGAGGACTTAAGGACCTGGAATTAGACACGCCTTCCATTGAGAAACGCTTTGCCTATAGTTTCCTTCAACAGCTTATAAGATATGTGGATGAAGCCCATCAGTACATTTTGGAGTTTGGTATAGTACCCCTTGCACATTTTTTTAAAACAATTATTGGCTAAGACGTCTGATGTTATAAAAATAACCAGAAACATTTTTAAAAAATTGGTATATTTCTGGACTAGTTTTCCATTTAATTTCCTGTAGTTGATGAAGATCATGAATTTTGGAGTAACGAAACTGCCTTTCATTTCAATTTCCCATATTCATTCATCAGATTAAAAATTTTCAGGAAAAATATATGACTTTCATTCTTTAAAAAGAAAACTAGCTGCCCCCTTGCATTTATGCATAAAATTATCAACTCTCACATGTGCACAATAATAGCTACTATTCGCATGTGATCCTTTTCTCAGAGAGCAAATTAAACCAGTCATTTGTACATTTCTGAAATTTTCTCTCAAAAAGGGAGCAGAGAAACCTCTTCAGCAAACTTCCACAAGGGGAAAGTTCTTTCACAAATACCCAGCACATTTTGTCAACAGAGCTATGAAGAATATTGCTTTATCTGCTTTTGGTGAAGATAAAAAAATACAAAAGTTTGGTGACCCAAGCCAATTTCTTACATGAGCAGTAAAAGCCAAAAAAAACTGGCCAGATGCGGCTTGTGTTGTGACCATGGGAGCTGCAATGACATATATACTGTGTCTCATGACTGTAACAGGAACATCAGGAAGATTGAATAAATCAGTGCTCACCTAAACACCATTCTAGCTTTAATGTGGAAATTTGTCAGATTTAGGAGTTACTATATGCCATGGTTACTTACAATAGCAAAAGGCTACTTCTGCTGCTATGTTTGATTGCCATGGCTTCATCATTCTTAATTACATAAATTTGGAATAACTGCAGGAATGGTAATGATTAAATACTGAAGCACTAGAAATATTGGTGGAACAAATACAGTTTGAGTTTCTCAATAGTTTAATGGAAAGAAGACATTAAATAAATGAGAAATAGTTTGGGAGCTGTAAGACATTTTTATTTTGAAAGATATTTTGTTTTCTATAGTAAGAGAAGAGTAAAGCAATTTAAATTTTAGTTGGATAGATCTAACCATTAATTTTATTTTTTGGTACCAAGTTCATAAATAAGGAATGAAAATTCATTAATTCTGTTTCTCCTGGGAACAACTGGAGAAATGTGTTTTATTAGAATCTGAGTTCAGGTTTCCAAATTGTCACCTGTAACAGGAAAAGATAAACATAGCACCAGATTTTTATCTCACAAAAACATCCATATTTCTTCGGACTGTGAGATACCTACACTTTTATGAAGATTTGGGCAGTTATTCTTTATATATTTTATTTGCTGTTACTTTTCCTCTAATGAGGTAGTCATAAAATGCCACTTTAACTAGGGCTTATACTGTTTGAGGTACCTTAAATCTGCATCTAAATATGACCAGTATTATTTGTTTATTGTGTACATTTCCTAATAAAAATGTAGAGTAGACTGTTATTAGGATATATGACAGGGAACTTATTTTTCTTCTCTCTGCAGATGGTGGCAGCAGAGGCAAAGGAGAGCAATTCCCATATGAACAAGAAATCAAGTTTTTTGCCAAAGTACAGTATATTTTTGCTTATTCTTTGTCAACATAGTGATTAACAGAAGTGAGAACATATTTTCTAGCAACTGTTATTGTTATAGTGGTGTTTTTCTGTGTTAAATTCATCCTTTTATTAATTAAAAACAGCAGTAATAAAAATAGCTTGCAAACAATGTGGGATGAAGTATAGATGTGGAAAGATTACAGGACTATATTTTTATTCTCATTATTTCCTGCTCCATGATATGCAACTACTCATATTCATATTATTTAAAAGCTCCCTACATTTTCTGTTTTCCAACTTAGTCTAATTTTGAATATTTTTATCTTTTACAGTCTTCAGGTGGGTTAATGTCAGCAATAGTTATTGGAATTAACACAGCTCTGTATGTGTCAGTGTCATGGTAGTTATTTCTCTTGTTTTAAAATCGTGCTGTTGTCTCCATCATGGAGTCACACAATGGCTGAGGTTGGAAGAGCCCTTTGCAGTGTCAGAGAGCCATATCCAGACATCTTTTGAGTATCTCCAAGGGTAGAGACTCCACAATTTCTCTGGGCAATCTGTGCTAGTGCTCAGTCATCCTGACAGTAAAAAATGTTTCCTGATGGTCTGAGAGAGCATACCATGTTTCAGTTTGTGCCATTGACTGTAGTCCTGTCACAGTTGAAAAGAGCTTGGATCCATCTCCTCTACCCACTCCCTTCAGATATTTACACACATGGATGAGATCATCCCAGAGCCTTCTCTTCTCCAGGTTAGGGTCCCAGATTCCTCAATCTCTTGTCATTTGAAAGATCCTGTAGTTCCTTAGTCATTTTTGTGACCTTTCACTGGACTCTCTCCAGTATGTCAATGTTTCTCATGTACTGGGGAGCCCAGAACCAGATACAGCACTCAGATGTGGTCTCACCAGAGCTGAGTAGAGTGGAAGAATCTCCTCCCTGGACCTGCTGACAAGCACTCAGTCTAGTTCAATCCACGATGCTGTTGGCTGCCTTTGCACTAAGATTGCATTTTTGGCTTATGATTTGTTTATGTCCACTGAGGATCCCCTGGTCCTTCTTTGAAAAGCTGCTTTTCAGCTGATTAGCCCTCCATGTGTCCTGGTAACTGGACTTACTCCTCCCCAGGTGCAGGATTTCACTCTTCCCCTTCCTCCTGATAGCCATGAAATTCCTCTCAGCACAATTCTCCTTTTTCTGTCACAATTTTATGCACTATAAACCAAGAAAGTCTGCTGATGTCTTTCACACATAAAGGCCTATATGATATTTTAATATTCAAAATTCTTTTTTAATTCATTACTGAATAAGACATCATGATTGCAGCATTTTCTAACCTTGGTATCCTTTGCAGTAAGTTGTTATTTCAATGCTTTAGAGTACTACCATGTGGTATTATTTGCCAAGCTGATTGACTCAGAAGTTAGTATTCCACTCTCTTGAGAACCATGCTCCAAAAGGGAAGCAATTTCATATTTTCTTTAAAGCCATTTATTTTGGATCTGCTGCTGGCTGATGCCTGTAGTGGGCACTGAGTAATAATCACCGCAGGAAGTAAACAGGAAAACTTTTATGGCACAATCCCTTAGTGAGTGAGATTGTTTTGGGAGTTTCATTTGAAAAATCTAAGACTAAGTGCTGTTAGCATGCTGACAGTTGTAGGTGAATTTTTTAAAACCTACATTAAAAGGAACAAAAAAAAAATAGTTATATTTGTTTATGTGGTATAGGAAAAATCTTAAATTGTGAGATAAAATTAAATTACACTTTCTGTCTTGTACTCCTCCTAAACAAAATACCACAGATAAGTCCCAGTGATAATGTAATTTTTTTTCTGCTGCCTTTCTTGATGACCTATTAAGTGTCTTGAATATTAAATAAACTTAGGGGAATAGCTGTTAAAGAAAAAATCCAAATAGATGGAAGTTTAAAGACAGAAAACCTGTTTGAAATCTCCTGTCTTTAGCTGTGGCTTACAAAGTAAAATACAGAACATAGTAAAGAAGGTCCTGACATAACCATTCTTTCTGATATAATTTCAGGTTGTGCTCCCTTTGATTGATCAGTATTTTAAAAATCATCGCCTGTATTTCTTATCTTCAGCAAGTAGGCCTCTCAGCAGTGGGGGCCATGCCTCCAATAAAGAGAAAGAAATGGTGACAAGGTAAAGCTTAAAATACTATTAATGTCTATGCATATGTGTGTTGGTCTTTAAAGACCAGCAGTTGATTGTGGGCAAGTGAGAAGTGGGAGGTACAGAGATATTTTTATACACACAGAAATTAAACATTTTTTACTTTCTTTTCCCGTTAGGAGAATTAATTGTATAAAATAGAGAGGAGTACAGAGTTATTATATGCTGTTTAAGAGGTGATGATTTTAGAATACAGGGAACTTCAATTTATCCTTATATCCAACAGCGAAATGCTTGCACAGTCTGTGGCACAGGCTATGCAATTGTGTATCAGTTTCCGCTGTTAGAAATAGCTATATATTGAAATCATTATTCCTGCAAAATTTTATGTTAGATTTATAAGCCAAACATATATGTAGCTGAGTTTCAATAAGCATCATTATTAATGTCCATCATAAAAATAAGGGAATTGCATTCATTCTGCTCTATAGCTTTATAAATTGTAATGAGTACTACTACCACAGAAATACTTGATTCTTTCCCTGAAATTATTCTTTTTGTAAGACCATCTCTCTTAGATGTTTTAATTTAACTTCAGTTCTGACTGAATTGAAACCCACATTTCCCAGTTAGTAAGGTAGAATACAAGCTTCACATAGGATCTCTTGAATACCTGTAATGTGGGCATGTATGATGGTTACCTTCTTGGGCATGAGCCATGCAATATTGAATTGCTGTATTTTGAGGCTGACAGCCAGTTGGTGGTCATTGAGACATGCAGGCCTTGCAAGATTGTGTGAATGCTGAGTGAAGTTTTTATCACAATATTAAGCTCAAGTAAGTAATGGTTGTATTGACTTTGCATCATCTCATGGACTAATCTGAATTGGCAGCTTCTCTGAATGCTGTTCTTCAAGGGACTTAAAAACTGTATCAAAATGCATGCATATGAATAATTTTGCAGTCTTATGAGCTGCTAATTTTCTGTGTGTAATGTCCTGGATAACAGTATTTTTATAATTGTTAAGTCATACCAATAAACTCAACTATTTTTGGAATCTGTCAGCTGTATCAGCATACCTGCTGCAGAGAGATTCAGGATTTATGCACATATGCTCTATAGCTGTGTGAGATTCCTGAACATATAGTCCTGCAAAAAGATCAGAGCTGCTACTGTACTTCATTGGATTATGTGCCATCTAGATTTGTCAGCCAAGAAGAAGAAAATAGATGGATGCAGGGAAATCTTGGATGAGTAAATAGCTAATCCTATTGAGTGCACCTCTTACACAGAATTTGTTTTAAGCTGAGGGCAGTTCCTGGCTGCTTTCCTTCTCCAGTGAAGATAAACTTGCATTCATTAAGCTATGGAAGAGTATAATTTTGGACATTGATAATGCAGTGAAAGTCTCAGCATATGCAACAACCATTCCATTTTCAGAAAATACAGTAAATCCAGATCTATTTTGCTGACAAATATGGGTCAGGCTTCTTCCTGAAATGTGGCGGCATTATATTCTGTTGTATTTGTAACCACCCTCCTCACGATTGGGTTTTTCGAATTTCCTATCCAGTAAGACCACGTTACAAGTTCTTGAGCTACCGTAGTTGTATGAAATTGGTTGTGAACATCAATCTAGGTATTAGAAATTTGGAGTTATTTATTTATTTATTTGACCTTAACTAAAGACACTGGAGATAAGAGTTTCAGTCTAACTTTGTGAAAGTGTAGTATCTGCCGAATAGTACAGTCAGTTGAGTAACATTTGTATGACGGAACATAAGATAGAGTGGTGAGCTATTTGTATCTTTTCCAGAATGGACACAAAATCTATATGATGCTAACAATGCTTCTCCTCATCTTTTCCTGTTGGACTTGGTGATCCAAGATCCTCATAAAAGAATATATAGAATATATCTGCATCATGGATTAAGAAGTGAACCAAGAACCCCAAAATGCACCAAGCAGGCTAATTTCTAAAATAGAGCAGTTGCTGTTGCTAGAGTGGATCACTGTGCATTGACTTATTAGCTGGATTCAATCCTACATTAACCTGGCTGTTGTGATTCTGGACATAAATGTTTCCATTTGACACCATGCTCTTGTCTGTCAATGGAACAGCATGTTCAGATCTCATCCACCGGCTGTGCTTAATGGATCTTTTGCTTTTAAATCAGAAGCTAATAAATAGCCAGTGTGCCTATTAATTAAGTAGCTTAATAAAATGACATGATATTGTTCATGTCATTTATAGCAAGTGAAGGGGTTTGCAGCATAAAATAATAACACCAAAATGAACGTTCATGATGAAAATTCTCACACCAAAGCATATAATGAAGATTGATCAAATTCCTCCTTAATCTGGAGCCCAGGTCAATTTGGGTAGGGCAGTTTGCTTCTGCTTCTGTGAATTAATGCTAAATTTCACTCTTTTTTTCTCAATGGAGTGCTGTTTGTCAGCACAGGAAATAGTTCAAACATGTGAAAGAAAATCATTGATCATGTTGATTTTAACCATGTAAGAGGTGATATTAAAAAAAAACCATATTTGAAAAGAATTCTTGCTGTGTTCAAGTTTGCAACATCCTAATTGAACTAGTTAAACATTTGTCATCACACACCTCAGTTAATCTGATTCCCTTGCCTTATGTTTTCAAATTGTTAGTGATATCCTGTGTAGCGCAATGACCACATTTTACTTTTTAAAGCTTTGATGGTTATTTCCTTGTGGGTTATTGTATAGAACGCTTTTATATTAATTAGCTTTGCTTTAATTTTTTTTTTAATTATAATATGTGCTTATTTAACCATGTTTGTTAAGGATATGCACTTGAAAATTCTTTCTTTAGTATTCTGTCCCACATTCTGCTCAGACAATTGATTCTTTCTGCGTGACATCATGTTGCTTTTCCTGCTCATATATCAGCTGTTATTTTTTCTTTCTTCCTCCCCCCCCCCTTTATTTTTTTTTTTTCCTTTTCCCTTCTCTTCTCTTTTATTTTTCTTTTGTCTTCAGCCTGTTCTGCAAACTTGGAGTTCTTGTCAGGCATAGGATTTCACTGTTTGGTAAGGAGACCCTTGACAAATACTAGCATGGCCATAACTTGGTTTTCTTTGCCATTTTTGCATTGTGTTAAATGCTGCTTTGTTGCATGCTGCATGGCTGAAATGCATGGTCTAAGCAGACCACCAATTGTTTAGACTGGTAGATCAAAGAATTTTTTCAGTGGAATAGAAAGCTTTTGTAGTTTTCATGTTGAAGAAGTTGGGAGTTGTTTAGTTTTCTGTATTTCTGAACTAATATTTGGGTTTCATTATCATATCAAAGAATTTTGATGAGTAAATTTAAATTACTGATTTGTAATGTTATTCTGAATCATTTGGGAAAAACATTTGACAATCAGAACTGCACATCTGTATTAGAAAGTCATTAAGAAAAATTAGAAGTGGGCTGAAATGCATAGTTATGTTCTGTGGAATTTTTGAATATTCCCAGACGTGCTTGACTCCACATATGCATGTGTACTCTCTTTCTGGTATTACGTGACCTTGGCAGGAGCTTGGTGTTTGTCTTATGCCATTGGAAAATCACTGAACTGAAGTCCATTTGAAGTCCATATCAGGTGTATATGTTATATACAATGTGTAGCACAGTCTTTTTCTTTCCAATTTTCTCTTATGCCGTGGTGCTAGGAGAGCTGGAATAGTACATCCTATGCATACATGGCTTCTAAAATGGATGCCGTGCAAAGTTCAGCATCCATGAACATACCTAATTGGGTAATTATCTAGTGAATTAAAATTTGATTATGATTATATGCAGTTAACTCAATTCCTGCATATTTCATTCAATTTGAAGGGAAGGGACTCACTTGCTGCAGCAGTGTGGTGTTTAAAACTTTTACATATTAAAAACGATTAAACTAAGAAGAAAAGTCGGAAGGTTTTTTGGCATAATCACTTTTAAATATTTTAGGCGGAGCTGAGTGGATTTGCCTATAAAGCCAAAAGATCATAGGAGGAATGGAGTTATTTCTGCAGCTATGTAGCATTGTTGCAGCTTTTTTTTTGAGGGTGTAATATTTCACAAACCTACACATAAGCTCTGATTTACACTAGATTGTTTCTTCAAAGAAATGAACTAGCTCAGGTATACTATTAAAATGTTGGAAATCTTTTTTGTTATTTGTGCATTTGGGTTTCAGATTTTTTTTTTTCTAAAATGGATCATGGTTGAAATTAAAAACCTAAGTCAATATAACTTTCTTCAGTACTAAAGAAAAGATCTTTTCTATTCCACTTCTCAGCTTGCTTATTTCCTGTTGTTTGCCTGGGTTCAAGTGCTAGGAAATAAGTCAGATAGGATCAGCTGATTATTTGTGATAGCTACAGTTTGTTTTTTAACTTTTTTCCTAGACTGCAGTAACTAACAGATTACAAAATCATTATGCCAACACAGGTGTTTTGGCATGAATTGTGACAAGGTCATTGTGAGACTATGAAGCATGATTGGGTTGTTTACTATGAACTTAATAACTCAAGTCAAAGTCACCTTATAGTTTGCCTTCCCCTGCAAGTGAATTGCATGATGTGAGAAATCTGATTAAGAGGGTTGCACTTATTCCAGCAAAGACACAGACTGTGCAGAAGAGGAGAAAGTGTTCATAACTGAGCACACCTGGGGCCTAGAAAGTTATTTTGAAGGCATCTTCTGTGAGCAAGCATTGCTCAATAGTAACTTTTATGGATAGTGTGGAGATTGCTATAACAAATATCGAAATTCTATATGATTTTGCAGTATAGGTACTTTATATTACTGTGAATATGAATGGTACTTCTGAATATAGAGCTGCACTGAATATAGAGCTGCATTTCTGAAAATCATTAGTGAAAGTCATGTACCTTAAGATGTATATAGGAATTTGTTAAAATGGGAAATTAAGCATGCATGTCTTACAGAGTGAAGTAACATTTGGTATCTGAGAGTGCCATTGAGATTATGGAATTATCATTCAGCATGGAATCATTATTTCTTTAGTATGTGAAAATAGATTTTGACTACAATAACTTACAGTTTGAGAGCTGTGGCTATACATGAAGAAGACTGTATTGATTTATTTTCATTAATATTACTGGGTAGAAATTGAAAGATTTAAGTGAATAGTTTTGGTGAATTGAGCATATTAATTTATATTTTCTCAAATTTAGAGGACAAATTTGTATAAGTAGCTTGATTGTAGTAGATTATTTAAATTCCTAGTAAGCCATTCTGTTCTGGAGCAAGTTGCTGAGAATTTGTGGCTTCCCCATCCCTGGAAATGTTCAGGCTGGGTTGGATGGGGCTTTGAGCAAGCCTTGTCAAGCAGAAGGTGTCCCTGCCCACAGCAGGAGGTTGGATATAGATGACCTTTAAGGTCCCTTCCAACCCAAGCCATTCCATGATTCTGTGATGGTCTAATGCACATTCCACTCTACTTTGAGTACTTCCCTCCATACCTGCTATCATTAGCACAGTCCTGCACTTTCTTCATCAGCACGGGCATTCCTGTCACCAGAGCATCAAAATAATATGGAAAAAAGTTTGACCTGACAGAAACATTAATCTTTTGGGGTGGTGATTTTGGTAGGATTTTTTAGGTCACCTCAGCTTTCTTATCTGCTTGCTGTACCATTGCATGATCACATGTGCCAGTAAAAAAAACAGGTGAGGCTGCCTGGCTGAGGCAGCTGTGAAAGTTGTGATCCAGGTTTTTTTAATCTGCTGTGGATGAACATCATAACAGTATTTCCTAATTTTGGTAGCATAGAACAACTTTCTCAGTGCTGCAATGAACTTCCCACACCTTCGTTGCACTTTATCTTTTAAAATTTCTAGTTCACTGAAGCAATTACTAATTTTACTTGAATGTTTGCTTGTATTATTAAGAAATAACCACCAGTAAGAAAACACAGTATGCTGTAACACTGTATGCAGATAGAAGTATGTTCAGAAATCTTTCTTAAATGTTTGTTTCTACTTTTTTTTAATCACTAAAATTTAAAGAAAAGCAAGAAAAGGTAGTTTTATTTTTGTATAATTTCATTTTAAAAAGTAAATTTAAAAATAGGCTGTGGTTCAAATTGGTATAACATACATCTGCTCTGGATTTAAAAAGAGGAAAGAGGCTTGTACATGGCAGCATTTTGGGATGTACATATGTATAGAAGGGTTCTTATATGTAAGTCCTCTTTTTACATACCTAAATGGGAAAAATAATTACAGAATATGTGTATTATGTCAGGGACTGTTATTTGTGTGGACCCAATTAAGCTATAAATAACTGCAGACAGTGGGGAACACCAGGGAACAAACTTTTTTAATGACATATTTTTAACTGCTCTCTTCCTGTAATAGTGACTTTGGAAAGTCGCTATTAACAGCTTTTGTGTTACCGAGAGGGCAAAGATAAATAATCAGATAAACTTGAATTAATTAAAGCAAAACTTAGAGAAATCAAATGAAAACCAGAAAATACACTGCAGCTCTAATTAACCCCACATTTCAGTGCTTCCATCTTGACTGCCTCAGCTATTTTATGAGATGCTTTCCTGCCTCTAGTTACTGCATTTGTGTAAACAAGGCTAAGACAAAAAACTGCATGTTCTTGAACATGAAGTTATGCAGAAGTTCAGTTGCTCTTCTGCTATGTCATTTTTCTTTCATTAAATCCAGAGGTACAGTTAGCTGTGTGTCAATAAGATATACGCTTTGCTCAGCTTAATTGATGGATAATTTTCCTCCCTCTCTAGGAAATGATGCAACATCAATAGTCAACTGTCTTCACATACTGGGACAGACCCTGGATGCAAGGTAACAATGATTAGATTTTCTAAAGCACAAGGAAAATCACTGAAGAAAGTAATGTGCAGTAACATTTGGGCTACCTGTGTAAGGCTACAGAATTTCCCCACTTGAAAAGTTACAATGCTGAAAAGAATTCCCATTGCAAACCAACTCAGTTACTAGGATTTGACAGGACAGTATTTGTAGGTTACACTTTAAATTTCATTATGGATCAGTGGTGTCCAGAAACTTCTATTATGTGGCTTTAATCTTTTGACTTTCTCAAAACCAAAGTAAAGTTAGAAATATTTTATTATTTTCCTTATACTATTCAATCAAAAAATTCAGGAGTTAAATGCCCAGTGATTCTGTCTCATATAATGTCTTCTTTCTAAAATTAATTCAGGTTCTAATTTGAAAATACCCAAACCCTTTGCCTAGAATTCAGTGTTACTTTTATGTAAATTGAGCTGCTTTAACTATTATTCTGAGGTTTATAGATGAGACAACACTGATATATTGGAAAGTAATGTATTGCTTTTCATTTACTGTAAAGTCATCCATCTCTGCTGAGAGTTGATTTTTAGATTTTTTTTCAGTTTTAAACAAAATATGATAGCTTAAACTGCCTCCATGGAAGTTTTAAGGTAAATTTTTTCACTTTGCATTAAGTCAAAACAATTGTCTGTATTATGTGCATATAGTTCTCTTTCTCAATATCTTTGCAGTTCCTTTTATTGACAAGTTTTATATTCCAATTGCTAGGGGATAGAATCGTGATCTGGCCATTAATATGACTCAACTCTTGCATGGTATGCCTTTAGTTTGCAATATCTTGGGGTTTTTTTTGTCTTAAATTGTCCATAGCCCATGCAGTTACACAGATGGAATACAGATACAAGTGAAGATCACTACTTCAGCTCTCTGTAGATATGAGAAAATAGCTCCAGATGGAGATTAAGGAATTAATGAAAGTAACATGGACATTTAAAGATACTGCTTCTGAAACTGTATATATTCACTCTTTAAAATAAACAATCAGAACTAAAAGAACTGGACTGATACTCAATTTACAAAAAAGAACATCACTGCAATTTATTTCATGCATGCCTAAATGCATACTTTCCTTAAACAAAGGTTCTTTGTAATTGAGCTGGGTAATATAGGGTAATAATTCTCCTGGATTATATCTTTACATCATTGATTATGGTGCTATAGTTGCATAATAAATACATTTATTAATTGATTCATTGATTTGATTTTAACAGATGTGGTTGTTTTTACTCATTCTTTTCTGATGCCATTGTTCTGGAGACAGAAATGTGATTGTTATAATTAGGAAGATTTTCTGAGTTCTAGCTTGAGACTGTTCTCTTCCTAGAGCCAGAAATCACAGATTTACAATTTTTTTTTGTTATGTACTTTTTGTTTTTTTCCCTCTCTGAAGGCAAATTAATCACTTTATAAATTTTGAAGGACTATTTGCTCAGCAGTAAAAGAGATAAAGTATCCTTGTGTTCTGCAGCATACCTATGAAACTTGTTTTCAGTTACTCTGCTCTGAGGAGATTTTACAATTTAAAAGATGAAAGATTTTTCTTCAGATCTCTGTTATCTATTTCATCTAATCCAAGACTAAGCTTTATTTCATGCTTGTCTAACAGAATATTCTTTTTCATTCCTTTTGCATGATATAAACAGGACTGTGATGAAAACTGGGCTGGAATCTGTTAGGATGGCACTGAGAGCATTTTTGGACAATGCTGCTGAGGATCTGGAGAAAACAATGGAAAATCTTAAGCAAGGCCAGTTTACACACAGCAGAAACCAGCCAAAAGGAGTTACACAAATCATTAATTATACCACAGTTGCTCTCCTGCCAGTGCTATCTTCATTATTTGAGCATATTGGACAGCACCAGTTTGGGGAAGATTTGATATGTATGTATCATATTATCATATATGTATGTAGAAAGTCTATGCCATTAAAATATCTGCAGTAAGCATTACTAGACTCTCAATTCTATTAAAGAAGGACAAATCATATGTCATTTTGACAAATTTTTTATTGATTTAATCAAACATTTGCAGCAGTCGACCAAAACCAATCTGCTGTTTTAGTGGACTCAGAATAAATATTGAAGCAGATGTTTCCGTAATTACAAAGTCAGAAGGATGAATTTTGTTTATAACTTTATCATAGATTTACTTTGACTTTCTTGTGTGTGAGAATTCACTTTGTGTAAGTTAATTTGTCTTTACTCTGTCTATAAATAATGTTATACTACAATAATGATTTTGCACCATCACACATGCACCTCAGTTTCAGTTAGAGGGGAATCTGGGTGGGTTCTTAAATTCTGAAAATTTAAAGGAAAAGGGAGGAGTGGAAGGAGCTCCTCCAGGAGTGGAAGAATTCAGACACCAGAGAAGGAAGTGTATTTGAGAGCCTGCATATCGGATTTCTGTAAAGGTTCTGATTGTAGTGGATTCAGTCATCCTTTATTTTCCCAAACCCAAAATTTTGCAGCCAAAATGCAGTCTGCACACAAAACTTGAATTTTGTATATTTTAGGAACTCACAGAAGTATCATTTTAGATGGCACTAAAGGGGGAAATCCTACCTTGCATACCTAACTCTGTGACTCAGTTATGAAAATCCATGAGAAAGACTTGGAGGAAAAGAATACCAAGTTACATTTTTTTAATTTTTGGAATCTGTAAAAAGTGTTATTTAAAATAGCCTTAAAAGAACACTTCAAAAATTTGGAGTTACATTGATGGATTTGAAAGTCATGAGATATAAGCATCCACTTTTTAAATTAAACTATTTCTGTAAAATTCCAAAGACTTTCGTATCCAGAAAAAGTATTTTTTTCGTCATAACCCACTTTTTCAGGCATCAGTATGTTCATGCCTTGTATAATTTTTGGTCTCTGGTATCCCATGTTTTGGAACTTAATATTTAGCTTTGAATTTTTTATAACTTCAATTGGTGTTCTTAATCAGCTGTTCTACATATACCACACCAGTTTAAAACTCCGAATTTAGAATTCATAAACTGGGAAAGAATAGTTATTTAAAATTGGGCCTATTTATTTTTTCTAGAGCATAGTGGAAAGATTAATTTTTCTTACACACAACTTCTGTTTACATTTTCTTAAGAATAAGATTTCTCTTATTTGTACAAGCATCTTGAGCTGGTGCTTGTACCTGAGAGTACTGGTGATGGAGTGTGCTCCATGGCTGTATCATGGACAAAGATGGGTCAGTCTACCTGAGGTTACTATTACTGTATAAAAACACCTAACTCCAAAATGATAAGAATTAAAATCACAGTACAATAAAGGGCTGGGCCATGTAGCTTTGATAAATATCTTGCAGGGTCTCCCAGCCCATGAATTCTTACCCTGTTTTACTCACAATATTTCATTCCTTGCATGTTGAGGGATGAAACTAGCACTGTAGGAGAGACAATGAAACATATCTATGGGAAGGTTGAGTGTTGTCCTTTGTGATGATCCTCACACTGTTGCTGCAGAGTGCATTACAAAAGCATTTTTTCAAATATATTTTAGGATTAATCTCAGAGTTTTATGACTGAATTACTTGATAATTTTAAAACATACTTTGGTGAAATATTCATATGGACTAAAGAATTATTTATTGTTTTTAATCCTTTGTAAGTTTAAAGTGTAAATTAATTATGTGCTACTAACTGATATCAGTGCCTAAAAAATATATACATAAAATATGATTAAAATAATTAAATATCTGTTTAACAGTATTACCTTTATTTTGCACAGTAGTACTCTATTTGTAAAGGTGTCATGTGTGAAGAGTTGGTATGCCGTTAATTTAATAAAATGAATGCACTAGTAGAATAGGTTTACTATTTTAACTATTAACATGATATTTAAGTAAATGAAAATTTTGAGTAAAAAGTATAGCACTTGGACATCCAAAGACTTTGTATTTAGTGGGTGATTTCTGTGGATTGCCTTTGTTAGCTTAATATTTTTAATTCTATTATTGTCAGAAGTAATTTATTTTTGATTCTTTGGGAATGCATTGCAAAGAAAAATCTCTTTGTAAATATGATTTTCTTTTCTTTAGTGGAAGATGTTCAGGTCTCTTGTTACAGAATATTGGCCAGTTTATATGCTCTGGGAACCAGCAAGAGTATCTATGTAGAGAGGTAAGATGGAAAATACTTATTCTGTTTTTAATCTTTGCATTTATATTTAGCATCATGAATTTTCAATTCAGAAATTAATATAGGAGAGTATTATTGGAAAGACATCTTGAGAGAAAATACAGATGTGCTGAGATGTCAAGTGAAATGCTGCTGTATTTACTATAATATGCTTGAAATATTGCATTATATGTTTGTCAAAATACCTTTCTTAATTAAAATAAAAATTAAAAATAAAATTTTCTGACTTTATAATGAACAGCACTTGATTTGAAGGTTAACTAAGGTATTGTAAAATTATGTCATTCAGCTCAGTAATTGTTATATTCTTCCTTCTATAATGTTTAATTGTGATGTATATTTTTTCCTCATTACTCTAAATTTAATTTTATTTATGACTTGTACAACACTATTTCTTTTCTAGCTGTTAACCAAACATTTGGTCTGTGTAAGCCATGTTTGGTCAAAAAATAGAGATACCTAGAAAAATTCATTTTTTAAAACTGAAGAGTTGCACTGTAGTGACTAACACTATTCTGAAGGCAAGCTAAACAGAATGCATTCATTTCAGATATTGGCAGCAGTAGTCTAAGAAGTTCACTGTCTAGGAAGTGACACTCTGGAGCAGATCAAACTGTGCCTAACTCCCGAGCAGCCCCATGACATACCCTTGCTTGCTCGGTGGTGGTATCATAGGTAACAGTATGAAAAATCATTGGGACCAAAATTTAAGTAAAAAAAACAAAAACAAATCTGTGGAAAATCTGGTCTTTTTGATTTCATTAAGGACATAAAGTTAATTTATTTTGCTGTTTGGCAAAATAAAGGATATGGGATTTCTTTTGAAGACAAAATATATCAGTGTAACCGACAACTTTTCTCTATGATTGTCTGCCACCAAAATCAAAAAGCACATGCTCTTCACAGGTGTGTGTGATGGATGCATGTTTTGCTTATGAAGACTTAATGAAATAGGGGAAAAAAGGAAGAAGGAGAAAACAGTATGAATAATAATGGGAATTAAGCTAGAGTTAACAAAATCAAGTTTAATGAGTTAGATCTAGGAAGAATAAAATCTCCAGGACAAGGATAAACTATATACCGAGAATGAACCTTGTTAAATCATATGATCAGTTTTAACTTGAAAGTTCATGGTTCTCCTGAGTTAAAATTCTCTTGTATTTCTGTCATGTGTGATTTGGTCTCAGCTAGGGTTTTTTAACTTTTCTACATTCTGCTGTGATCAATTCAATTGAAAATTAGAAACACTGCTACAAATGTCCTGTGAATAACCCAAGTGAAGTGACAGGGCATCACTTACTTCCTCCTAGAAACAGGCTTTTTAAAATTTTGACACACAAAGAATTTTGATTATCAAATAAATGTCATATATTTGATGACATTAAAGCAATGGCTTTGTGATAAAATTTCAGAGTTCTTCCTCATTCGAAACAATTTTCCACTCATTGAAGGACTTGACTTTCATATTAGACTAAGCAGTGAAGTGATTATCATTATTTCTCAGGAAAATGAAATATAATTAGATAAAATGATAGTTGTTTGTTCTCTTGTTCTATCCAGCAGCTTTTTCTTAATAGTAAAGATTATAGAGGCAGTAAAGCTGAGAGAAAAGTAATAGAACAGAAGGCATTTTTATAATTACTTTCATTTCCCCTGCATGTTTTTTGTTTTCTGTAAGCTGTGCAGGCCACTTTTGACATTTTATGTCTTTACATATCATTCATACATTAGCAGAGGGTTGCTAGACTTCATTTTCTATTACATGTTCTTGTGTTGATGATCCCAATAATGTCATGGCTTCTCTTTGAAATGCACTGATCTCAGAAGACAACCCCAAGGTGTGGTCAGTCAGTACTTACCAGGTGACTCCACTGGTGGTCCCTTCCAACCTTACCCATTCTGTGGCTTTGTGATCAAAGATGTGTGTTGTTAATGGTGTTTGTTAATTCACAGGCAACGATCAGCACTGGGAGAATGCTTGGCTGCTTTCTCAGGGGCCTTTCCAGTGGCTTTTTTGGAAACTCATTTGAACAAACATAATATCTACTCAATCTACAATACCAAGAATGCAAGAGATAGAGCAGGTATTTCCAGAAACTGACATCATGATTTTGAAAACATGATTTCACTATAAATGCTGCTTGCCTTAAGATGTGTGATTTTGCATACATTTTATAGTGCAAGAATTTTCTTGGAATTTCATGGATGAATTTATTTTCTAAATCTTTCTTTCTAAATAAATTTTCTAATCAATTTCTTTTCTAAATCTGGTAAAATTGATCATTATAATGGTGTTACTGATATGTTAATTTTGAGATACCTTTCTCAAAATACCACTTTGGAATTGAATTAATGAAGAGACTGTGCATTTTTACTACCTCAGATATTCTATATTGGATCATAAATTTAAGTATTCTTGTCAGTTTACATAAGTATTCTTGTCAATTTACATTAAGTATTCTTGTCAGTTTACATAAACAATTTTGAGTCCCTGAAACATACATGCTTACAACTGAAGGAAAATAGGTTTGCTGTATTAATTACATATTATGCCCTTATAAAGTAAAAGAAAAAAAATTGCAGAGTAGTATGTAGAATTGTAATTTTGTTTGACATAAAAGGCAGTACAGATGCTTTACAGTGACATTATGTGTGTTTACTTTACATATATTATTTTATTACATTCTTGATGTTTCTTATGTTGCAACATGATTGTTGAATAAGGTTACATGCACAAACTGTTGCTGCAAAAAAGAGAAGTTGCAATAGAGCTTCACAAGCTCTGCACATATGCTGAGCCTGTATCATATTACAGATACACAAAGAGGACAGTGTATGTTCGTGTATGAGGACAGTTTATAATGGCAATAATTTTATCACTTCACCTTTATTTTTTAAAAAAGGGAGTATGGAAGATTTTTTCTCCAAGGACCTGTAGTATCCAAACTTGAAAATATCAACAATTATGCATGCTTACCATATATTTTGTCTATTTTAATTGGAAGGACAATCCACTCTATTGCCATGATTTTTAACAGAAAATTGAATGTTTTTTCCCAAATTGCATAATCTTTAATGAGACTATGTGATGTCTATGTAAATATATATTTGTTCTAAATAGGAGAAGATACTGCTTTGCAAAAAAGACAATAAGGAGTTGTGGAATGCTGATAGAGACACTCATATTCACAAGTTGCAGGCTAAATTTTTGCTCTATAGATACATACCATGACATACACAGGTATCTATTAATACTAAACATTCAGAAGCTACAGATTGCACTTGCAGACTTTTTTTTTTTTGTAGATGAAAGAAACTGCCTCAAAAAATCAAGGCAACTGCAGTGCCTTTTCAGAGGAAGGAACTAAAAATTCAAATGAATTCAAAAGTAAACATTTACAATCTCATATTCACCTCTAGGATCATTTTCTCAAATCTGCTCAATTTGTTAGGACAGGCCATGGTTTCTGTTTGTTCTATTAGAATTCCAGGTCTCATCTGATGTATTGTTGAGTGATATTTCTGTATCAATTTGTTTCACAACTGCAAAACTTACACTGGAAGGGATTTTGAAATTTAAGGTTTATTTTGTATATAGAAAAGTGCATCTGATTTCTCTGAATTCATTCCACAATATTTACATTATTGGAGCCTTCATATAGAAATTTTAATTACAGAACTGCTAATATAAACAGTTTATTGCTCAACGGGTATGAAAGGATGTGTTTTTAATTGTTGTGCTGGGTATGTTTCCTTTGGATCACAAAGATAAAAATGTAAACAGAAAGCAGAAGTTGTATTGCATAGCAGTTGAAAAACTGTTTTCCTTTTGTGATCTAATTTATTGATTTTTTGGCATTTTTTTTTCAACAGTTCTCAATTTGCCGACTAGTGTAGAAGAGGTTTGCCCAAATATTCCTTCCTTGATGAAGCTAATGGAAGAAATAGTGGAACTGGCAGAATCTGGTATTCGTTACACACAAATGCCACATATCATGGAAGTCATACTGCCTATGCTGTGTAGCTACATGTCACACTGGTGGGAGCATGGGCCAGAGAACAATCCTGACAAGGCTGAAATGTGTTGCACAGCCTTGACGTCAGAGCACATGAACACTCTGTTGGGTAACATATTGAAAATCATCTATAACAACCTTGGTATTGATGAAGGAGCCTGGATGAAGAGATTAGCAGGTAAGATGTGAAAATAAATTAATAAACAAGCAAATGTGTGTATATATTCAGAATTTATGTATACACACACAGACTCTGAATTGCTCTGTATTTACCCTGTTAACGCTGGAATAGAAGAACACTCATATTTTTACATTTTTAAACAGATCTGGATGAACCAGAAATAACAAATATAAAGAAAAAGCAGTGTGTAAGCAGTATGTTTTAATCTCTCTATAAGTAATATAGGAAGTACATTAAGTATTTCTTTTTCCACAGAATATGCACATGTGCCTTTTGCAGTGTATTAAATTCAAGGACTGTAGTAATTTAGCCCCATTTTCATTATATAGCAAATTTTCAATTGCAGGTATTATACAGTTCCTTGCTATTCTGTGTGAGTGATGGATCCTTAAAACCTGGGTTTGGAGGTGTATATCTAACATATCCATTACATAGAAATGTCAAAATTCTCATGTAATTTTGGTAATAGTTACGTTGACTTCATCTCGTCAACAATTTAAAATTAATTTAAAAACACTTTAATTCTCAGTGTTACACTCTCTGAGGAAAAGTCACTTCAGTGGTGTGGATTCAGTTTTTCAATTACACTTCTTATGACTTTTCAGTATTTACTGTAGTAGTAATTTCATTCATGGTAGCATTCAGAATTCCTAGTGTTTTGAGAGTTAGTAATGTAATGCACTCTAAGAATAGTTAGCAACTGCCTAAAATTCTGTTACAAATGGTTTGGTACCAATGAGCCCAGTTGAAATGCTAATTTACATAACTGCTATTATGAGTAGATTTTCAAAAAGCTTGTGCTGACAAGTCTGAAATTAATCAGTTGAATCACTCCCATTTGTGTCTACATACAAGACTTCTTAGTGTGCTGAAGAAATACAGGCAAGATGTTTCCACAGGTTTTCAGATAACCAGAGCATGCTTTCCATCTCCCCTTCGCTCAAGCAAGGTTCAAACCAGGAGCCAGCAGCTGAGAAAACTTGCACATGAACTATGTAGCTATATGTGTATCCATCCATACCATTAAACAACTTTGGCATTACTCAATAAAACTATGCAGAAAAATACCGTGCTGACAGAATTCCAGTAAAGAGGTGTTTGAAGTTTTATTTCAACCTTAGTCTGTGAAGCAGCGATTTCTGCCCTCAGACAAAGTGAATTTGTGAAATCCTGACCACATTTAATTCTTGGCAAAACTTCTGCTGATTTCAATGGGGGCAGGATTTGGCTCTGTAGCCTAGAAGATTCAAGAAAGAGGGAAAAGGTAAAAGATTTTAGTTATATTTTGTGGCCAGGTATATATTATAATATTCATTGCCTTAAATAGTGTTTTCCCAGCCCATCATAAGTAAAGCGAAGCCACAGCTCTTAAAGACACACTTCCTTCCACTGATGGATAAACTAAAGAAAAAGGCAGCAGTGGTTGTATCGGATGAAGAACATCTAAGAGCAGAAGGCAGAGGTGACATGTCGGAGGCTGAACTGCTCATCCTAGATGAGTTCACCACTTTGGCACGGGACCTCTATGCCTTCTACCCTTTGTTGATTAGATTTGTGGACTATAACAGGTATGTGGAGAGGAATAGGTCAATGAATCTCATAAAATCTTCCTTTTTATTGATACTGCCTCTTGTCCCTTGATGTGCCTAGCACTGAATTAAAGTGGCTTTTACTCAGTCTGACAATCTTGCAGTTGCTCCAGCTAATGCTTTCTGACTTTTAGGAGGAGCTGGGGTCTTTTTGAGAAGAAAACAAAACCAAATTGCAATCCAGATCTATTGGATTAGAATTAAGATTAATATTAAAGGATTGTAAGGGGTTTGAAATAGGACATCAAAAAGCCACTGCTACCAGAAAGGATTGAAAGCATATATTATTGGTTTGGTTGACTTGTATCCTTGTAAAATGTTGAAAAGTGATTTCAAATCATTAAGACAATGAGGATTATCCCCCTTTTCACCCCTTTACCAAATTTTAGGGCAAAATGGCTGAAAGAGCCCAATCCTGAAGCAGAAGAGTTGTTCCGCATGGTGGCTGAGGTTTTCATTTACTGGTCAAAGTCTCATGTAAGTAATTCCTTGGTAAATACTTCTTTTAATGAAGTTTCTTAATAAGTACATCAGTTATGTAGTGGTTATATTTGTAAAATACATTTAATGGCAGAAGTGAAACTGCAGATGGGAAGGTATTAATGAGTCACATTTCTGACACTTTTGAAATGGCAGAGAAGATAAGAAAGTTGGATAGGTATTTTGTACTGCAGTAATTGATTGAAGATATTTTTCTTACAGATTCTAGTTTGTTGTGGGTTTGTTTTTCGGGATTTTTTAATGTGTTAAACTCATTCCATTTTGTATCCTTACCTTTTTTTTTTTTTCTTTTCAATTATTTTAGCTTCAAAGCCTTTTTGTAATCATGCCTAGTAAGCACTGATACTTCTTAAATAAAACATGATTCAGTGAATACTGGAGCACAAAGAATCAAAAACTCAAATGAGTCAAATTACTTTAAGTCATTAGATCTTTGTATGGACTGTTGTCTATATGAAATTTCTTTATTTGCTATAGTTTCAATTATCTCAAGTCTGGGGAACAAGATACCTTATGGCTTCAGTACTTGTGCCTGAATTTGTCTTTATTAGATTTATTATAAGCAACACTGCACAAAAAGTGAATACACTGTACGTAGATACCATATAATGAAATCACCTGTGTATTCATAATTTCAATCTTTTATTTAATTCTTTTCTTATTTATCTGAATATAGTGGAAGTTTATAATAGGGAAAAATTAATTAATAATTTATTAGTAAGGGAAAATCTGGACAATATTTTTATACTGAATTGGAGGAGGAATAAGATTTTTATCATGTCTTTTTTCATAGCTAGGGAAACATTTCCTCCATTTCCGAAACATACACTACCTGAGTTATGCAATGTAAATGAAACTGAAATTCAAGGACATCATTGATCATCTATTAATTTTTACTGCTCTTGTCTTAACTTGTTGATTTTACAGATTTCTACTTAATTTGTATTTTTATTTAAGGTATGTTTCGATAGAGTACTCATATAAATGCTCCTAACTGAGATCTGTATCGTTCCAGAATTTCAAAAGGGAAGAGCAGAACTTTGTGGTACAAAATGAAATCAACAACATGTCTTTCCTTATCAGTGATACCAAATCTAAGATGTCTAAGGTAGCGTATTCATATTTTTCTCTTTGCAAAGGAAAGGAGTCAGAACGATTTCAGAGAAGCATCTTTTGTTTTTTTGATTTTTTTTGGGGGAGTGATTTGCTTTTGGTTTTCTTTCTTTTCTGGTGAAGAAGTCTATTGAAAACACTGGGTTGAGTTGCAAAGCACAGTTATTTGAGCAACCCATTGCAAAATATTGGCAATGTTAAAGTGCCAGTTCCACTGGATGAGGTCACACCTGTATATGTAATAAGGAAATTGTCAAATCAGAGACAAGTACAAAGTTTCTAGTACAATTCTTTTATTAATATTGGATTTGGCTTCTTTTTCATCTTTACTTTATTCTTCAGGCAGCAGTTTCTGACCAGGAAAGGAAGAAGATGAAGCGAAAAGGTGACCGCTACTCTATGCAGACCTCTCTCATTGTGGCAGCGCTGAAGAGACTGCTTCCAATAGGCCTAAATATCTGTGCTCCTGGAGACCAAGAGCTGATTGCACTGGCCAAAAATCGTTTTAGCATGGTAGGTGCTCTTTTTGCACTTCTAAAAGTTAAAAATAGTTACTAATCTAATTTTTAAGTATTTCACCCTGTATTCATTCTTACAGCATGACACAGAGAATCAGTATTATAATTCTGTTTTATAAGGGCACAGTGGGTGATTATGGTGTATATCTACATATTTTCCTCATGGCTTCAATTTGAACATACTTATGATCAGTATTAATGTATTTCAGAATATATCAGTATAAGAATATATCAGTATATGAATAGAGATAGCATTCAGTAGCTGAACTAGTTATTTCTTTCTCTTAATTTTTAATGCAAAATAGTGTTTGTTATATTTTATGAAGCTTGAATTTGGTTGGAGTTGATCTCTAAAGTCTTTTCCAATCTAGTTGATTCTTTGACTCTCATTACATTAAGAACTAGCTGTTTCTTAACTTGTGTGCCCAGTATCATAACTAATTCCTTTTATTCACTCCCATGTGAATGAAAGAATTTCTAAAGGGATAGACTGTTTCAAAAGTGGTTCTTTTGGGTATATACTCACAGTGCAATAATTTTATTTTAATTTGCAATATACTCCTTTTCTCAAGCTATAATACTTTCTACACTCTAGGGGGTTATATGACCATTGCACCAATGAACTGAATCCTATAAAGGATGCTATGAAAGAGCTTTGCAAAAAAAAAAGAGCTCAAATCATAGAAGGCTCTGTTCATGTTATTGGATTTATTTGGTCAAACTTTCGGTATATGTATGTTAGCAATTTGAATTCAGGCTTGCATTTAGATATGTATGATGCCATCCAGAACTTGATCCTGCAAGCTTGGTTAAGAAAAGGTTTGTCTCTGAGATTTTTCTCAGTCTTTCACATTGTCAGTTTCATTAGCATCTCATGAAGCCCAAGGTTGATATTTAAATGAATCATAGCGTTTCCTAATTACCTTCTATTCCTAATTTATATGATTTGTAATCTATTGGCAGAAAGACACGGAAGATGAAGTACGAGATGTCATCCGCAGTAATCTTCACCTTCAGGGCAAGGTAATCTATATGCAGTTTTTAAATTTGATTTTTCTTCTGTTGAATTCATTTATCGGTGCTGTATAATGACAACCTGCCTTGGTTCATTATGATAACTTGTAGTCCCTTATTCTCTTTTCTCAACTAACTTGTTCATATTAACTATTAAATGTTAGGTTTTTAATGTGTGTATGTGCATTATGTACAATGACATATGGCCCTTCAAATGTCTCTCCATTCACACCATTAATACAGAATTGGAGATGGAAGGAAGTTCTATCACTGTTTATACTCTGCCTACTATTATTTGAGATAAAGTCTGCAAAATGTTCAAAGTTATTTAGTATGAACTTGAAGTGTAAAGGAAAAGGAACCTGCCATTTTGATGTACTCTGTAAAGTGAAAAATCTCCAGCTTTCTCAGTTTGGTTCCTGCTTTTCAGCCCTGGGAAAGGAAGGCATTTTGGGAAAAAGTATAGATTTCTGTTACTGAATTCCAGTTAGTGCCAGGTGAATAGCTTTAGGGAAAAAGTCTTGAAATGGCCAGTGTAATGAAACTGTTTTATTAATGCTTCAAATAAAGAAAAATAAGCCAGAATGTGGAAGTGTAATAAAATTATGCATGTGTCTCTCCTATTGAAGAAAGATGGAATTGTACCTGTACCTGTGGATGTTGCTTTACTTCGGATTATCCTTCACCTCCTCTCCCTGCCCCATGTTTTA
This sequence comes from Chloebia gouldiae, assembly GCA_003676055.1. Taxonomy (NCBI): domain Eukaryota; kingdom Metazoa; phylum Chordata; class Aves; order Passeriformes; family Passeridae; genus Chloebia; species Chloebia gouldiae. The sequence continues at coordinate 63,521,723 of QUSF01000002.1, read as the reverse complement.
TTCACCTCTAGAGAAAACTAAACTACTGTTTTCTGTACTTATTAAAAGGTCACAAAAGAGTAAACATGAGTTGGAAATCTGGTGCTTTTTTATTCTGAACCATTATTTAAGTCTAGATTCCACTGCAATCAGTGCATGGCAGTAATAATTTTTTTTTTTGATGAGCTGGTAGTGGGGTGGTTCTTCCTGAATAATATGCAATTTTAATTTTCTCCCATCATATTTTCCGTATGTCTTTGCCATGTTAACAACAGAAGTGTTTAATCCAGTAGCTTTAAATTATAGGGTTTGCACATAGAAAAGTTTACTCTGAAAGCAAAAGATTTGGTTAAATCCTAAAATCTTGAAATACTTATCCTTATATAGCACATATTGTTATATAATGAGAAGCAGAAAACACATGGGCAAAGTACTAGGCACAAAGCAGTATTTCTGGAGATCTTAATGAGCAACAGTAGTTAATGTAAATGCCATGAACGTGAAACCTTTGAACATGAGGTGATTTTGTGTATACACTTCAATAGTGTTTTCTTAGTGACAGTGATAGATATTTATTTTCTGGCATTTTCAGTATGTGTACAGTGTAATTTTGTGAGTCATGCAGTTACAAGTCTTGCCTGGGATTTCAAGTTGCTATTTAGCTCTTGCCCTCTTGTTTTAACTATTTCCGTTTCTGTTTTGTTTCTTCAGCGATATGTTCTGCTGTTAAGAAATTTCTGTTACTAGATGTCCTGATGCATCCTAATCCTTGGTCTTTGCTTTCCCTTTAGAAGCTTCCAATGCTTCAATTAAAAGTTTGCTGTTGTTAAGCAACATGTCTTCTCTATTTAATGGGAATAAAACTGCTTTTAAATTTCTTAGATTGATGCAATTTCACAGTGCCTTGATAATTAAGACAAAAGTAATTTTAGCTAATCCAAAATCCACACTGTTGGATTTTCCAGTTGTAACCTTTTCATCAGTGACTGTAGAATCTCCTATTTTTAAATTGATTCCCAGTGGAAGATGAAAATCTGAAAGAGAATCACATAATTCATAGATAGCAAAACTAAATTGCTATTGTCGTTAGCTTTATTTTACAGCTGTTTACATATTGCTTTAATAACTTCTAAAAGCTCTGATTTAGACCTGTATGTAACTGCAGACAAAATGGGGTTTAATCAGTAACACATTCTATAATTAATACTAAATGTAAGTATGTAGCTAGTTACTTAAATTATAATGTCTAAAGTTAAATTCAGTAGTTATGTACAAATTACAATACAATTTATTCCATAATTCTCTAATTTCATTAGGCTTCAGTCACTATACAGTCAAGTATGATGTTTTTTGTTATAAAAAATGATGTCATCATGCATAGACTACCCTTTTGTTGTCTAATGAAATCAAATGTAATGGAAATGAGGGCCAAATGGTCTTATAAACTGAAATTATTTTCTACTATTTTGCTTTTTGAAAAGCTATTTCTACTATTTCTACTATTCTTCTTTTTGAAAGCTGGTTTGCTTCCAATCATAGCAATATTCTTTCTTTAAATGGTGTTTTCTGCTAACCACTTCTTCTCACAGACACCTTACACTCTGTTATTTACATTAGAGCTAAAATGCAATTTATCTAGATTCATTTTTGGAGTACTACACTGTTAGAGAATCATCCTTCTGAATCTTTAGCTATTAATGTTATGGCATCTATTTCATGCATTTGTCTACCTTTGTCTACATTTGTCTTCACCCTGTTTCTGTCTTTCCTTTCCTTGCATGCCTGCATGCTGTTACTCAGTACCAAGCCTTTTATTTCAAGAAATTGATGATGAAACTTGCATTCATTTTGACATGGATGAAGCTCAAGTCACCAAAATCTTCTTCCAGCCATTCTAATTCACACCTTGAAATGCCAACTACTCATACCATTAGAAAACTACCTATACAAAAAAAGCTGTACCTTGATAGAATGTGAGGATTCCTCAGATCAAAAGACATCTCCACCTGTGATTAAAAAGTCTTTTGTGGACTACCCATTCATGATGATCCAGTCAAATGCGCACACAAAGGCTGTGGATGTGACAGTTGTTAAGAAATGGAAAAGCCTAAAGGTGGAAGAAATGCCTGCAAAATGTGTCTTTCTAGGTTATAATAAGCTATTAATGAACGACTCTGTAAGTTTTTAATCATTCCTGGAACTTGAGTAAACCATGTATCATAATATGTTTTGGGGAGGTGAATTAGAATTATTGTCTCATCTTAGGCACAAATTAAAATCTGGATCAACAAAAAAGTTTTAGCCAACTAAGTGCTGAGTTCAAGCTGTATGGAAATCTGTAGGATTTTAGCCCCCCCCCCCCCAAGTTCTCTAGCCATCTGGGCCAGTGTGTCTGCAACAGTAACTGCAGAATCAGGAATGATCACTGGCTGCGGTTCTCAGTAAAATGGGTCATCAGTGTCATTGTAAATGGCACAGTAAATGGTTGCAAAGTGTGTTGCATTGGTCTTGATTAGCATAAGGACTGGGGAGACAAAACAAACCAAGAAGCCAGTTATAAAACAGAGAATAACAGATTAACGAAGTAGAAAAAATGAAATGTAAAAAGAAAATCTTGATAAAAATAATTTTGCTTCTTACAGTTCTTTATAATTTGTAGGCTGATAAGCACAGGCATCTGGATTTCATTTTTCCAAATTAACTTCTAATTTTTTAGCTAATGATCAGTAAAATTAGAATTTTATAACGATAAAAAAAATTAAAATAGATGTAAATAATAGCAATACCTACTAATTTCCATGACTGAAAACTAAGTAATCCCAACTAAAAGAGCAACACTTTTAATGTTACTTCATTTAATAATGGGAAAGGCAGTGTACTAAGTTATGTCTGTGTACCTCATATTCATTATTTTTCCTCAACTATTATATTCATTGCTGGTGCCAGTGCTATTTGTTGACCAATGAGTTTTTGCTATTTGTATGATTATTAGTGTTTTAGTTCTGTGGGACAGGTTGCCATAGAAACTGTGGATGCATCACATCTGGAAGTATTCAAGGCCAAGTTGGACATGACTTTGAGAAGTGTGGTCTCCTGGAAGGTGTCCTTGTGTATGGCAAAGGGGTTGGAATAAGATGGCCTTAAAGTTGCCTTCCAACCCAAAACACTTTGTTTTCTGGAAGGTCTTATAAAGCATTGCACAATTATGTCTTGTTCTCACAGTGTAATGGATGCTGGATGGGTTATGTAAGGGTGTAGGTTGGCTATATTAAGTGTTTCAGTTTGCCTTTTAAGCTGTTTCTCTACTAGTTAAGCTGTTTGGAACATTTTGCCTAGGTGACCTGTGAAATCTTTCTCCTGCAGCTCGAGGATCCCGCCATTAGATGGCAGATGGCACTTTACAAAGATTTGCCAAACAGGACTGAAGATTCCTCAGATCCAGAGAGGACTGTGGAAAGGGTCCTTGATATAGCTAATGTGCTATTTCACCTGGAACAGGTTAGACACATTCTACCAATTCCATTGCTTCTTAATCTAAATAAAAGTATCCACCCTTTCATTTGTACTTTCACCTGCTATATTTAATGTTATATTCTTTTTGCTTTCTTCTGATAGCTACTGTTTACATGCTTAATCCTGTATTTTGTAGTTCAATATCATGGTAATATCTATCTTGCAGCGTATTTGCAGCAGCTCCAACAATTTGTTTGGCCAATCTGGAAAACTCATATATTCCTTGCTGCATTCAAAAAACAGCAGAATCAGATTGGAGGAATCGTTTTTTTCTGAAAAAGTTCTGTCAGAAACTTTAAGTTGCTTCAGAATCTGGCAAAAAGCTCTATTGAACTATATAGTATTTTTTTGCATTATATATGAGCTTCCCATATGGCCTGAACTACAGTACTTTTATTTAAGTAATTCTGGTTTTTATTTTGTGTCCTTTCCATATTCTTGAAAATATGAAGTTAAAAAAAATCTCCTATATGGATACATCTTCTAGGTCAAAGACTAGTTGATAAGTTATTTTTGTGACTTTTCTCTTTGAATTATTATTATTTCTCTTTGATTTATTATGTTTTTTCTTTTTTAAAATATAGTAAAAAAACAGGACATTAACTTGGAAGATGTTCTTAATGGCAGAAATGAACATAGCTTGTTGCACACCATAGGCTACAAACTATCTTCATATAAATGTTACTAATTTTTTTTTTTTCTGCTTTTCAAAGAACATTTTAAAATTCAAGGTTCTCTTGAATTCTCATTAGATTAGTTGGTTTCACTCAGAAAGTTTTCAGATCCAATGTCAAGAAGTTTCCTCACTGTCAGGAAGTCACTGGTTCAGTCAAAGGGAACCTGAGATATGTGAACATGCTCGTATGCACACTGCAGAAGGTGTGTTGATGTGAATATCCGTGTCCTGTCTGCTGCATCGTACAACTCTTCTTCATATAGTTTGCCAGCCTAGATGTGGATTTGCTGCAAGTTCAACAGCTTTACACAGTTTGGTAGAAGAGAATGAAGAGTCACCAATTTTTACCTGTTGCTGAATATGTGTGGAGCAAGCAAAAAGTGATAGAAATATGGAAGTAAATCCTTGTCAATCATGATTTGCCTGTGAAAGAGAGCAAGAGAGGAGAATGGGTGCAGATTTGAAAGGATATAGGTTTGCTCTGAGGAAAGAAGACTAGAGAAAAGCTAGAAATATGGGTGGGGGGTGAGGGAGGAAAAGGTTTCCTCTTCTACCCTGGTTTTATCAAAGTTGACTGAGATGATCCAGCAGTAGTACAGAACAGGATGGATTCTCATTGTAATACCAGGTCAACTTTTACGATCAAATTCTGATCAGATTTAATCTATTTGTTGACAAATTTTCTGCTTTTTTTTTTTTTTTATGGCTGCCTTGCATCTATTTGTTCAATCTAAGATTTAGCCCCACAGCTTTTCTTATCTTCTGTAGATAAATGCTCAGGAGCTTTTGTTACTGAAATGAGAAATCTGGTGTCTTTACAGTTAATGAATATATGAGCACTGCATCTGTTTCTATGATAGTCTTGAGTAATCCTTTGCTCTCTGTATGAAAATACTCTGTTCTCTATATATACATACTCCAAGTGTTTCTGTATTGCACTGGCAACAATCAGTCCATTTGTATTTTCTTTCCATGCAGACCTAACTTCTTTGTTTTTACTGTTTTCAGAAATCTGCTTGTGTAGGCCGAGGCTATTTCTTTTGGGAAAGTATAGAGTGATTTATAATTGTTAAGATTTTACTAATTAGCTAACTTCCACATTTGGATTTGTCTGACTTTTAAATTATTAGTGCTGGCACTTTCTTTGTGACTGTAAAAATGTTTGCAGTGAATGCTTTGTTGTCCTTTCTCTTAAAAATGTTTTTCTTTTGCATTTTATCCTTTAGAAATAACTTTTTTACGATTGCTACCATTTAATCTTACAAGTATAATTATATATTTCACTGAATGGCAGTGTTTTTGCCTAATTAAGTGTTCATTGTTTAACTATTAATATTTTTTCATATTTCACTAAACTGGATAACCGAATTTGAATTAACCAGAATTGAATATTGAGTCTACATAAATATCAGAATTGTCACAACATATTTTACATATATATAATGCTTGATTTTGTTTCAAGGGATAATTTCCAGCATAGAAATGATGACTTCCATTGGCTTCTTTGATGCTGTTGGAACACAGAGGAGTATAGTTGTTTGTAAAAGAGACAAACCACCCATAAAAAACCAAACAGCACACCACAAAGTTCAACTTCCCCTAACTCTATAACAGTTGCATTGGTTAAATCAAATTATATAATATTTATGGAAGATGCGTGAAATAAATCACAGAGATCGTAAATAGGCTGTGGGGAAGGGTAGATCCATTGCACTGTCTGCAATCATAGTTCCCAGTTATCCAGTCAGGATATATACAGAAGTATGCAGGTGCTCTTCAGCAGTAATTTTCTGGGGATGGAAACAAGAATAAGAAGTGGAAGAAGAAAACCTTAAGGCATAAAAGATAAAGATGGAGTACACCCTATTTCATCTAATATTACTGTAGAGCCAAGATGCAGAAAGAGAATATCATTTAAGACAGAGCTGTAGTTTTCTGAAATGTAGCTAGTGTTTTGAAGTATTTTATGTACATTCTGTCTGTGCTACTTCAAAGAAAAGATTTAGTCTTAAGTCCTTGTACTTGTCACTCTTTCCTAAAGGTAATTCCTTTCTATCATAGCTGATCATGATAAATATTGCAAAGATTATTTGTATCCATGAAAATTTCTTTAAAAATACTGTCTGAGGCAATGTGAAGGTGTGCAATTTACCTGTACATGTTTAAAGAGTAACATATAAAAGATGGAATGAATGAAGGCTCTTTGCATTGGAAGCTCAGGCTTCCTGAGAAATGGCCTTATTGATGATAGTGTTCTATCTAAAATACAGAAAAAGTAGAATGAAGTGAAAAAGAAGAATATCTGTAACATACCAGGAAAGGGAGATTTTTGCTTTAAGTTTATTTTCTAAATTCTGATTCTATGATTTGGCTGAATGCTTGAACTCTGTCTAGAACACTTTTTCTGATCTATTCTTCTGTTGATTTTCTGCTTGATTTATCTGTTAACTAACATTTTTACTAATGTTACTGTTTCCCAACACTAGGGACATTGCCACATTATTTTTCCATGTGCTTTTTGCATAACAGGTTGAGCATCCACAGCGGTCGAAGAAAGCAGTGTGGCATAAGCTGCTGTCTAAACAGAGGAAAAGAGCAGTAGTGGCCTGCTTTAGAATGGCACCATTGTATAATCTGCCAAGGTAAGAGCTGTATTGCTCTGCCTTTCACAAATGCACTAAAGTTCATACAGAGCTATTGGGCAAGCTCAAGAGGAAAAAAAAAGAAAACCGGTAATTGATAAACTACTTGGTATTGTAGTTTCTATATTGCTTTATTTATTTATTTTCTGAAAAGAATAAAAGAAATTATTTTTAGTTTCTGATTTCAAGTCTATTCCTGAACATTAAAAAAATGCAATTATTTGAGCACAATCCAAAGTTATCTACTGGTCTGTCTTAATAATGGTTTTCTTAATATTAGTGTTAAAAATATAAAATTATTTTATATAAAATTATTTTATATTAAAAACATAAAACTTACCAATGTGGCAATTAATTTTTTTGTTATATTTAAATTTCTTTAAAGTTTTTTTTATTATCTGTTCTTAAATAATTGTTAATACTTTTTAGCATCAGTTTTACAAGTTAGTAGGACACAGTTTTAAATAAAACATTTTAATGTAAATCTTATTTTTAGATGGGTGCTTTGATAGGTTTAACCATAGAACTTTTTCTTCCTTTTTAAATTATTGCTGTAATGACCGTACAGTTCTTCAAGCTAAATGAAATTCATATTGACCAAATCTACTTTTTAAAAGTTTACAGCTTTTGTTTTAAATATTCCTTTTCAGACACCGAGCCGTCAATCTCTTTCTTCAAGGCTATGATAAATCTTGGATTGAAACAGAAGAACACTATTTTGAAGACAAACTGATAGAAGACTTAGCAGTACGTCTGGGTGAAAGGGTCATAGGAATGTATTATGGATTAACATTCAATTTGTACAGTAATAATTATAAATATGTGAAGTAGCTAAGATATCACTTAAGCTACCCAAAGGGATGAGCTATAATTAAGTCACTTTGACATTTTTTTTAAAATTACATGTGATGGAGATACCAAAATCCCCTCAGGCTCTTTGCTTCAGGGCTTCAATAACCTTTTATAAAGTTTGTTTTTTTTAATTACATATCAACTTTTGTCATTCCCCTATCTCTTATCTTCTGCCCTGTGGAGAACTGAAACAGCCTATTCCTCCTGTTTTGCAGCTAACCTTTGTGTATTTGAGGACTACATAATCCACATTAAAGCCATTTAATGTGTCATAAGTCAAAAGGTTAGAATATGAAACTAGAGGAATCTAGTCTTAGATCAGTCAGTTCCTTAGAAGCTGTCAGAGTCTGCTTCTTCACAGAAGAATCCTCTTGGCAGGGACATGAAGATTATTCCCAGTGGTGAAGTGTTAGAGCCATGTCTTTAGCCTTGCAAATACCTACAGTGATTTTCATGTCTGTGGTCCTCATCCCTTACAATTGTCTCTCTGAAAGGTAGCTTTTTCTCAGCTTGGGCAAGAAACTAGAAACTGATTCAGTCCCTGGGAGGTCCAACAGAGCACAGTCTGAAATCAGTCTTTTTATTGTAAGGAGAGCCTGCACTCTGCAATAGAGAGAGGAAGCTAACCATAAAATTTATATTAGAAAAAAAGTAATAATCTGCTTTTACTGCTTAAAGCTTATGCTTAAAACCAGTTGCTCAAGTTGTAAACAATTTTGAAAATTAGGATCAAAATAGTGAAAGGGAAATCAACAGCAAGAAGATCAACACAGACAGACTATGGAAGTTCAGTTTTGCCAGCACACACGCAGAATTAATTTCTTGTGACATCCTTATTGTACGAACAATATTATCCTTATTGTGAAAAAACAAGAGATTTCTACAAACGTTTACTTTGTATACAGCCTTTTAAACTGATATCCTTATGTATCCCAATACAATGCAAGTGTTTTAAATAGGGAAGGTTCAGTCTCCAAAATAATTCTGTTTTAGCAGCTGGGAGCACGAGTGTGCGACGGAACAACATAAGAACACAACAACATAACAACACACTTTGCATGTGTGCATGTATGTCCAGGTGTGTGAGTGTAAAGAAATAACACAGAATGGTAATTTGGCTACAATGACATGAAGGATTATCTCCTTACCTCCATGATGAACCTATATATTTGGTAAATTCATTAATGACTCCTTGCTAACCAGTAGCTTGACTGAAAAAAATGTCTCAGAGAAGATAGAAACAGTCTGGCCTGGCTTTTATATCATCCTTTATTAAAAAAAAAAAAAAACAACAAAAAAAACCAAAAACAAAAAACCAATAACAAACTACAGGAATTCCCTTTTAATTCCTCAAATATATGGATATGTGTTTTTCCTTTGCTCTCTTTGGGAGACCATAGAAATAGTAGTGTTCACAGATATCTGTAAGCATTCTCACAGGAATCTGTCTGGCATGCAAAATTTGTTTTCTCAATAGACAACAAACCATTTTCCTAGTATCTTTGAAGTGGCCAACCCATCCTTATTGCTTGATTGATAAGATATGGCAATTGTGTATTACTTGTGACATCTTATCAACGCATGGAATTATTTTTATCTGTATTTTGGTGGATAGTACTAGATGAAAACAAGGATGAAGAGTGGGCATATTTTATGCAAGCAATTTTCTTTGAGCTACCAGATTATTCATAGGAAAAAGCATCTGGATGAAGCAGTTTTTTTAGTAATTTGACAGGCAAAACTTGCTTTCTGAAATGTCTTTTGGCAAACGATGAGAAATCAGAGATTTGTATAGATGCTTTTCAGACCACTGCTTGGGTCGTTGTTGTTGTAGTATTTAGGACTACATTTTCTTTCAAAGAAAGCCAACCAGAGCTGTCTAAAATTGAAAGCAAAATAACCAGATGAAAAAAGAACTCTTTTTATGGCTTTATATATATTACTGAATTTTGTAAAATATTTTTTCTACATTATTGATTTGTCCCTAAATTTCTACATCCTGCCAACATTATTGTTGTTGGTAGATAGAGCTCCTTCTGTCTAAAACTGTTGGTAAGCTTCAGGTTTGGATTTCTTCTCCTTCAAAGTCTCCCAGATTTTCTCAGTGAATATTATACCTAGCATAGACTTGAAATGGGATTGTCATTTTTCTGATTAAGCTGAATAGCAACAGACAGTATAATAACAAATGATGGCTTCTAGTTACCACTAGTTCTGGATAACAGAGTAAAAGATTGAAGTTATTTTCAGAATGTAGTGAAGAGGGTTGATTTTTAGGAGGAGAAGAAATCCAAATCTTTGCAAGTGGTATCTTTGTAACTCTTCAGGTCATAAACACAGTTGGATTTCAGTTTTGTCATACTTTGCTTGAAAGTTGCTTCTTCTTGGTTGTTCAAATAAAAATTACATATATGGAATATTTAATGTTTAGTAAATTGCACAGAGTAAAACATTTTTTACTATTGATATTTGAATATACTTTTAAATTCTTTTTTTTCCCTAAAGAAACCTGGAGAGGAACTACCAGAAGAAGATGAAAGCCTTAAAAGAGTTGATCCTTTACATCAACTTATTCTGCTATTCAGTCGAACAGCCTTGACTGAAAAATGGTAGGGATGGTGTAAGAGACTACCGAGTGTATGCAGATTTTCAGATTACTCCTGTATTTGAAGTCATATATGTCTCTTTTCAAGTGAGATTGCATAAGCTAGGCCAAACCGTGCGTATGAACATACGGTGAGTTTGAGTTACACTCAAACCTCTTTAGCTTGTGGTATGTAGAGAGATTTTAACATGACTTTTTCACAGCTATGGATGCTGTGTTCAGGGTTTACTACTCCTCTGTCTTCCATCTGTGTTCCCTATTGACAGCTACATTCTGAATATGAAATACATTCTAAGTATAATTAAAAATTAACTATATTCACTTTACTGGAAGGCGTTTATGAATTTCTGAATATTGTGTTTGTAGCTGGCTATACTTTTCTATTTGTTTAAGTTAATCAAGTCTTTATTTTCCATAGTAATTATTTATGAGCATGGAAGTTATTTTAAAATATTTTTAAGATGTTTAAAAATATTATGGCACTTCAATTCTATCGTAATTAATCTTCCTCATTCGACCTTTCCTCTGTCTGTTAACCAGCAAATTGGAAGAAGATTTCCTGTATATGGCTTATGCTGACATTATGGCAAAGGTAACTTGTTTGACACCTATTGCTTATTTTATGTTTAAATTAAGTTAGTGAAGAAGATCAAGATAAATAATTTGTAAAGTGTAATCAGTAAATTGCAAGTTATCAGCAATGTTTTCTTTCTACATGGTATCAGAGCTGCCATGATGAAGAAGATGATGATGGTGAAGAAGAAGTGAAGAGTTTTGAAGTAAGATTATACTTGTTTTGTTTTCCCTGTCATGTTAGACATTATTTCATAGCTTCCAGCTGACATTTATGTTTTTTGGTTCATGGCTTACTGCAGCTTATTATGCCAGTGAACTGCATGTAACAAGCTGGATATGGCAGATATAAGTCCCCAGATTAATATTAGTGAAACAAAAACATGCACAATATTACGTAATATAAGATTAAATAGAGAATAATTAGTGGATCTTACATATTTATCTCATTTAACTTTAACTTTTTAGTGAGATATTACAGATAGTAACTTTAAAAGTCTGATAATAACAGACTGTATATTTTAAATTATTCTGCCCTACCTTTCGTTTGGACTTTTAAAATACTATAATACTACTTTTTGCAGTAGTCATTTACATTCAGTACCAGTAATTCATACAGTAGTTTTATGTTTCACATATATATTTGTGCTTAATAAAATGTGAACTTCTTTTCATTGGTACTAGGATTTTTTTTTGTGTTGAGAGTAGGAAATTTATATTTATTGCTGTTTAATGTTGAGTTTTTAGTGACCATCACTATTTTAAGGATAAACACATGAGCTAATTACAAGTGTAAGAGTTGAGACCTTATCATGTGCTTGCTCTGGGATCTGTCTCTTTTTCCATTAATAAAATGGAATTTGCAAGAAATTTGTCTCTTCTGAGGGGCACTGACAGAATTAACTCTTTAATATTTTTAATATTTTAATGTGTTTTCACATATTACAATTCTGACATTAAAAGATATCTCATGTGTCTTTCACATCAATAATTATTTATGTTCCATATCTCTACTAAAACACAGAAATATGAAATAAATACTTTTATTATTTCTTTAAAAATTCTAAATATACTGATTGATTTGCTGTAAAGCTATCTGTGCTGTTATGATTGTTGAGGAGTGGTCTGGGTCATGTTTACTTTAACTCCATTGTTTTATAGACATAGAATGTTCTGTATGTTTTCTACATGATGATGCATGATATAGCAATGAATTGTTTAAGTACATATTCCCTATTTGACTGTATAAAGTAATCAGAAAGAATATCAATACTAAATTGTTTTCAATCACTCAGAAGTCCAGTTGAGTTACAAGTAATATACTCAATATATAAATTTTTGTTTCTTGGTAAATATCTCAGTATGAACACAAATTTCAGTGGGCTTTTCTATTTTTTTTTCCTCTGGGAATAGTCTTGACAATGAGTATTCATTCCTATAGGCTCTTATCAGTTAGCCTGTACATGCTTATAAGATATCAAAAGCCTCATGCTTATAGATATGAAAATGTTAAATAGAAAGTCATTGAGGTGTATGAAAGAATCTATCAGTAAAGAATTTGTTAGTGCTCCTTACCAAAATTGTAATGGGTTCTTTGTTCAGCACTCAATTTTTTGTCTTGAGAGAAGATCCTATTCATTTGTTTCTCTTTATTGTTTTTCCTGTAGCTGTGAAACTTATGTTTAAATAATGTATTTATATGTTCAAAAGACAACTTTGTGTATGTATTTGGTCAGTCACCTGCAGAAAAAAAAAATTTGGACTTCTTTTTCTTATTACTATTTCGCTTCTTGTCCTTGCTCTTCCTTAAGGTGACAGGATCACAACGCAGCAAGGTAAAACAAAAAAAAATATGTGTGTATTTGTCTGGGTCTAATTTTGTGATCTTTCAGGCCCAACATCTTGGATAACTTCAACTAAAGGGTCTTGAAATAATTTTTAACATTTCGGTTCCAGCATGACATCTCTACCAAACCTTTTTTGTGCACAAGCTCTTTAAAGATTTCAGGAATTATTTATGCAGAATATGCCATGTAAAATTATGATACTGTTTTGGGGAAAGCAGAGTGTTGTTTGGCTTGTTCACGTTGTTTTGCTGTTCATGCCTTTTGTGCATAGGTTGTCTTCTTTCTGGTTATAACTTGATTTGAATTAATTAAAACACTTATTTGGTTATTGAGGGAAAGTAGCTGAACTTTTCTTCTGTCTTTTCACAGACACACATTTCTGATATAGCGGTAGAATTCTGTTTCCAATATTTTTCACAGAGAGAGCATCAAACATAGTTCACGTCTGATTCAGATCCTTTGGAACTGAGTCCTCAGCCTTCAATATTATAGTATTTGACAGAAACTCCTTAGATACTCCTTACCTTAAATGATTCATTTCTTCTATATTTTCTCTAAGAACATAGAGGCAATTGCTCTGAAACTTCAGTGTTAATTTTTTTATTGGCCCAATTTCTTACACAGCGTTTTATGTGTCATCATGAAAGCCTCACCATTTCTTTCAGAAAGGTGTCCCATGGCTATACAGCAGACTACTTGCCTGCTTCACACAGGTTGAAGTCTGAGTTCCTACTGTTGACTCAGGCCACTTGCTGGTAGTGTTGCAGGGCTGATATTCTGGGAGAAGGTATGGTGTGGTGTGTGGAGTAGCTAATTTTTGATTCTGAGGTGGATAAATGCAGTTATTTGTGCTGTGGTTAATGGCAGCTTGAGTAAGTAAAGATGACTTGCTTGAGATTTGAAATGCACAGATTTATCTATTGGTCAGACTTCAGTCAGTAGCTTAAAATTTCATTTCCTAAGGCAATGTAGGGAAACAATTGTAACCTGCTCCATGGAAAAGAGCAAGGGGATTTTTATATTTTGTTTGCTAGCCTTCTATTAACATTCAGATCACAGAAGACAGAGGTTTCCATGCATCTGTGAGGAGAGATGATATATTTCAGGATCAACTTTACTCTTACTCCTCCAAAAATTTGCACAGGTTTGGTCCATCTTCGTATGATAAAGGCATTATCCTGGAAGATGAATGTCCTCACAAAAATTTATTTAAAAGGTATTGTAAATATTGTAAACAAAGTAGATATCAAAAAGCCCCAAAGAAAATATATGAGGAATCTTATAATATAATTTCTTCTTTTTTAATTCCAATAATTCAGCTATTCAAATACTACATAACTTACCTGGTTACAGTATGCCAAATCTTATACGCTCCACAGAAAATTTTTTCTTGCTGACTGTGAAGTATTTTAAAGGGGGAAAAAAGCACAAGAAATAACCCTCACTTCCTTCATACATGGCATTAAACAGTACATACCAGCTGTGTGTGTGTTTGTGTGTGCATTTGTGTGTTTCTTTCTATCTGGAGATCAAGCTTCAATGTTGAAGGCAGTTCCTTTATTCTATTCTGTGCATGCATGTGAAAAGTGTGACTGTTCAATTTGTTTGGGGATAAAAGTCTACTGCTCCTCTAGACTTTAAAAATGTGTGGTATTTGCAGCCAGAGTAATAGAGACGTTTGGGCAAGCTTAGAATGTGATGAAAATGCTAAGTGTATTTTATTGACAATTTTGTTGCTCATATCTCATGCAGTAGCCTTATTTTTGTACAATTAATCTGAATTGGGTTAATAGTGTGAACAATAGGGATGTGCAAATAATGTTCTCTGTATGTTAGTATGTTCTTGTCAGCATTTATCTGCTAGCATTTGCTTTGAATTATTACAGATGTCTTTGCCCCTTCCCCTTTGTCTCTAAGTTAACTTTTGTCATACTGACCAGATGGTCAATTGACTCCCTGTAAAGTTAGTGTCACTGTCTCCTTTGATTCTATCTGATAGGAAATTGTTTTAAATGAAACTCTTTCAATAGCTAAACACAAATAATTTTCTGCATTTGAGTCACTCCTACATATTAATGTGCACTAAATATGTGTAGGATGAGAAGTCAAAGAAGGAATCAAAATTTAGCTCATATTTTTAAACTCCTTTGTATTAAATTGATTTAAATTGATTCTTCACAGGAAGAAAAGAAATGGGGGAAATAGAGCTTCCTATGTCAGTTCTTTTCATGCCTGTTACTGGTAGCAACTTTGTTGATAGACTTCTTTATTCACAAGTTTTTTTACAAAATGTTACATAGTGCTGTCACTTACCTCAGACAAAAATTTTCATGTTTCTTTACATACAAATAATGCAACCTCATAAGGCTCCAGCCTTATGAAGATGTTTACCTGTATCTCTTACTGTCATAAAGCCTGAATGATCCACTGAGTGTCCATATACCACATATTTACGATAAGTAATTATTTATTCTGTCAATTAAGATCAGACTCCATATTCACCAATTCTAAGAAAGTAAACATTCAAATAACTATGTAAAAATGTGTTTTTCATCAGTTTTCCCTGCATGTGATGGATTTTATTGAATCTAATACATGGTTTCACTCCCTACACAACAGAATAGTATACTTATTAATAGGATAGTTTGGGTTGGAAAAGACCTTTAGAGGTCCTTGAGTCCAAACCCTTCAGAACAAGCAGTGATGCTTCAATGATGAAGTCCAAAAGGAAAGATTTAGGAAAAAATATTTTTATTTATAGAGCAGAAGCCAGCATATATTGAACTTAAAGTATTTCTAAAGATGTATATATAAAAAGATAAAGAAGTATTATGCATGAACACTTGATATTTTAATTACATAGCTTATATTTATGCATGCCTGACATTGAAATGAACAGATGTTTTGCCGGTGTAAGTACTGCCTAATAGGATTTGTTTTCTGCACTAAGCAGAAGTCTTGAAAAGTATAAAATATGAAAACAATTGAAAGGAGAAGCATTCATCTTCTAATAGCTGAGTTGGATGCAATTTCTATTCTTTACATCTTTTTTTTTCTTTTCTTAAGATTAATTTCACGATTGCATGTAAAAAAAAAAAAGAAGAAGAAAAATGCTCTGTAAAAGTAGGATCTTATGCCACCATTCTGTATTTTGGAGCTTAGTGGTGACAGCAAACAACCCTCTTCATATGTCCTAGCTCAAAAGGAGACAACAAGAATCAGTCTCTGTATGAACTACAAGAAAATTTAAGAATTTCAGTGACACATTTGTCAGTTAAAGCTTCTCTTTAGTTTTAGCAAGTTTGTTGCCGACAAATTCACACTAAAAATTGTTGTTTTGCCTGATTTATTTTGGCATATGATTGCTCATAAATATTTAAAACCCAAAAACAGAATGAAGTAGAAAATATTTGAGTCTCTACTTTCAAAAGTTTCTGTGGTTTGGTAGAATGCTGGAAAAAATCTATAATATGAGAAAACATGTATGTACATTTATAAGTTGTCAACTTTTTCCTATATGAGTGGAAAACATCCAAGATGAAATAGATTTGTTCCTCATTGAGGATTGGTTTGTTGTTTTTTTTTTTAGGGGGGGGTGTTTCTTTTGGTTTTGGTTGTTTGGTTGGTTGTTTTTTGTTTATTTTTTTAAATTTTGTTCAATTATTTTAAATGTTTCATTTAGTGAAGTATTTTTGCAATTGTTTTGATGGTTTGGTGAATGACAGAAAGCTCACATCATTGGCTAATTACTTTGGTAGTTTCCTGACTTCAGCTGGCAAGCAAGTGGATAAAGTACAAAAAGCTGAAACTGGTATCACAGATAACAGTGTAAACAGTGTAAGCACATTTTATCACAGATAAACAGTGTAAGCACATCTTATCACAGATAAACAGTGTAAGCACATCTTAGAGAAATAGGGATAACCTTATTAACTTAGTATATTTTGTAGGCAATCACTGTCCCTCTTCATGTAAGTGCTGCCATCACATATATATTTATATGTATGTATTGAGTTGGCAGGGAGAAAGCAACAGTGAAAATGCATTGTGAAGCTGAAGAAGGAACTATGATCTCTGTGGGTTGTCATCAGAGAATGGTTGCTTTTAAGAGCAACCACATGCTTGTGGTGTTTTTGTTGGTGGATTGGTTTGGTTGGTTGGTTGTTTTTGATTTCCTTTTTTTGGTCTGTTTTGTTACTAATGTCCTGGACGTCTTGATTTCCATGGGAAATGCCACTTCTCTGATTCTAAGCTGTTTGGCATTGCCTCTTTCTACTGTTCTTCTATATTGCCATTGCAAGAAGTTAGTCTCTAGATTATGCAGATACATCCTCACTGTAAGCATTCTTATGAATCTTTGATATTCTTATCAAAAAATGTTGTACAATGAAAGTAGTATAGCTAGTGTTAGGCTTCTAAATGGTAAATTTTGCAATGGAAGAAATATGAAAAGGTGTTGGGTCTAAAATGAAAATTATCCAGAAATAGGAAATAGTTTGTAAGAAAAGAAAGGCTGATCAATTTTCAGCAGCTTCTGAAGCAAATGAAATATTTTATTGTAGCTATACTGAAACTGTGATGTCATGGTTTTCTGGTGGTTTGTGTGTGTGGTGTGTGTGTGTGTGTGTGTGTGTGTGTATGTTTCTGTTTTGTTTTTGTTGAACTCCCAGGAAGAGGTTTAAACATGAAGGCAAAACTTTCAAACCCTAGCATGGCTAAATACAAAGCAACGCTGCCATTTTTTTTTTCCTTTTTGTGCCTCCATCTAGATTTGTCACGTAATTTAAAGCAAAAAGAAAGATACCATTTTACCACAGGAGAGCTAATAGTGTGAAAAAAAAAACCCTGATGAATTTTGTTTCCGCAGCACGATATTATCAAAGATTTAAGAAACAAATTTGCCAGCCTCGGCGAGAACTCTCTGGTAACAGCATAAATGTCTGTGTTGGTTTGCTTTTGAGTTAAAGGTTTCTTTTTCATTCATTTGAACATATTTCTCTTTTTTACCTCTTCTTTTTTAATTTATTACTCATATCCTCTATTTAGCAAGCCTTCATTTTTTAAACCTCTTCCATCTTCCAATGTACTTTTTCTGTAACTTGGATGGAAAGTTTATGGCAGCAAAGCTGTCATTCTGGCTACTTCTGCTGCAGCTGTTCCTGCTTCTAGGTCATACATGTTTTGGGCGTTGTGTTTTTGGACATGATACTAACTGATTGTGTCATGTTCCTTTTGAGTAAGCTTTTTACCACGCCATCTGATGGACTCACTGTCATAGGGCTCTATGCAACTTCCATTTTGCAACTTATACTGCTTAGTCATCCTCAATTTTCCAGCAAACTTCAATTAACCTGATGAATGTTGAAACTCTTCTGGAATTAACTGTGCCTTTATGTTTGCTCTTTAATGCTCGTTATGTTTTTGGTAGTAGTTTAAATTACAAAAAAGAAACTTCACCATTGCTCAAGCAACGCCATGCAGTATTGTTTGTTGCCGCTAGAGAATACAAAATATAAAAGCACAGTGTATTCTATCAAATATTCTGTAAGTAGGGGGGCAATCTATATTGTAATATAATGATATGTTTTGAAAAAAATTCTTAGATGTTTCTTTTACTCTGGTATTCAGCAACAACTTACAACTCAAGAGCCACATACTGAGCAGTATGAAGTTATGGTCACACTATAGAAGATTAAGAGTATGAACTGTTGCACAAAAACACAGCACAAAAGTGCAAGTTTGATACATGCAGTATATATAATGAACATGGGCTTTGAACTAACCTATTGATTCACAATTGAGATGATTCTTTCCAGATAAACTGCTAAAAGCACATTAAAGAAAAATACCAAGTGGAGATTATTACTTGAACCTGTTAATTATGTGTTCAATAGCATCGTATGTATTAAAATGGTTCATGATGTTGCCATAGAGCCCATATACTAAGAGAAAACCAAGAACCTTTGGAGGATTGATAGTAACTCAAATCTCATGTTAATTGACTGGAATTTTTGTTCAGGAAAAAGAAATGGAGAAGCAAAAACTTCTGTATCAACAAGCCAGGCTGCATGATCGGGGTGCTGCTGAGATGGTTCTGCAGACAATCAGTGCAAGTAAAGGTAAGGTTTTGGTGTGTTGATTAAATTTAAAACCTTATTTTTAATGAATTTTGTAGTGATTTTATTTCTTATTGGGCAGAACATGCATATGTTTGGCTCTAAGTTTTGCTTTCAAAATGAACTAAAAATATCAAAATTTTGGACAGTTAATCCGGAAAAGTATAATGAGTAATTTTCATGAGACTCTTGGTTCTTTTGTAGCTATAATTAATTTTTCTAGTGCTAATTTTGAGGATTACTTCATAGCTTTAGCATCATTGAATGACAGAATGGCCCTTAAATTCTGGAATGTGTACAGTTCTGAAGTAGATGTTGTCTTAAGTAATTTTGTTATTTCCCATTCTCCAAATATCTGCTTTATTGGTGTACTTTGATAAAACATTTCAGAAGTTTAAATGATGCTATTTTCCCTTAGAAACCATCTTATTCTAAGGTTTTTGAGCCTTTTTTCTTTTGTGATTTGTTTCCATAATAGTGATGTTTTAAAAATTACAAATTCTGTTTACTCTAGTTAAATGCTTGGGTCACTGTCATTTTCTGAATAAACCAGAGGGAAACATCTAGATTTTTATGCAGAGGGGACATACTGCTAAATTTGAAAGCTAGCTTATATTTGTGAGCCCAGCCTTAAATCAACTGTTCCATGCTGTAGTGATTGAAACCTGATTTATATTCACTGAGCTTAGTTATTCCTGCCTTATATTTTGCTTTTTCTGTGTACTTTGTATGCATTGCATTATGTCTGTAGACACTCATGAAGAAATTAAGGAAAAATAGGTCAGTTTTACGATTCATTGAATGGATAAAAGAATTAGGAAAACATTCTTATTTTTATATATGATCCAAAAATATATTTATAAATATTTTTTAAGGTGAGATGGGGCCAATGGTTGCAGCAACCCTAAAGCTAGGAATTGCCATCCTAAATGGAGGAAATTCTACAGTTCAACAGGTAAAGTACTAGTTCCTTCTACCCTTTCTAGCCAGTATAGGTCTTTATACCATGGTCATTATTACTGAAGTAGCTCATCACGTAGTGTGACTGTTTGTCACACACTGTTTATCCTCTTACTGTTGTTCACAGAATAAAATCATGTACAAAAGTACCTTATTTGATGACTCTTTATTATTTGTTTACAAGGCTAAAAGATTTGTTTTGCACTTCAGGTGTAAGGGGGAAATTTTATGTAATTTACTTCTGTAGGAATTCTTTCAAAAAGGAGGGCTTTCTTGGGAGATTGCCATTGTCGTATAGCCTGTAAAGCAACACTACTGACCCCAGTCTTCAACAAAAAGAATGATACACAGCTTCAGAAGTCCTTAGCTTATGCAATGGAGACTCTTGCTGATCAAAGCAGAGAAAATCCTGAATAACTAATTTATCATAAGATAATTTGGTGTCCAGTGGACAAGTCTGATATGTTAAAAGACTCCTGCACTGTTGAAGTGAAGAGGCTGATATAGGGTACTTTCAGTGTTCTGTACTAGCTGAAGATTCCTATGTTGAGAAGGGTTTATACCTGCCACTACTAAATTATTGTAGTACAGTTTAAAGAATACAGACACTTGGGAACAATTAAGGTCCCAGGTTAAGCAGCTGAATGCAACCTAAATAATATTCTTTTCAGGAGCTGTCATTGCCAGGAATTGACATGAAAAACTTCAAGTAGTGCAGAAATTATTTGCTTGAGCCACTGCCAGTTCTTTATGATGTCATGATATCAAATTAGGAAAATCATGAAATTTGTAATCCTACAATCTATTTTTAAAAATCATTTGTTAAAGACTTAATGAATAAAAATGCAGGAAACAGTTATTTTTCGACTAATGGGAATGCTACTAGTCTAAATTACATACTTACAACATAAAAGCATCAGTAGTACAGTTAGAATTCTAACTTTCTTAGTTGTCTCATTTATAACTGTTTCTTCTGGTATTATGCTCAACTTTCCAATTTTCCTTTAGGTCCTAAGATCAGCTTTTCAGTCTTCCTTGGGTATGGGTTGGGGGAAAGGAACAGTAGTGGTTTTTAAAAGTCATTATTATCATCCTGCTCTGGAGTTCTTTGCTTTGATTGGTATAATGTTGTTGATGGGCGTGTTTTTCTGTAATCTTGGGTCTACTTGGGTTTACAATTATATGTTTTGTTAATACTGTCTGCCTACATGCTGTCCGTTTTGGAAGTTACTTATTATCTACTTCTCGTATTATTTTTGCAAAAGTTGTTTTACTTCATTCACAACATGAATTCTTGTAGCTTTCCTACTAAGACTGACCTTTAGCATTGTGGGTTTTCTTCACAATGGAGAGCTTTGGTATCATCCCATGTCTTTATTCAACAACACATTGCATTCTAGAATCACAGTTCACTCAATAAACTCTTGGTATTGCAATCTGTTTTCAGATAGTTATTACACAGTATAATAAAACTAAAACAATTTAAAATATGCTTAAGTTACTGCTAGCAGGCTATTTCAGCTAAAATAATTTAAAACAAACTGAGGTTAAGAAAAGCCTCATCTGATGTTGAAACAATAGTGTTAATATAAATTTTTAACCTAGTAGTGGCAAGATTGCATTTATATTAAACTGTAAATTCTTCTGGCTACGTTGACTTTAGTTACTATCTTTATTTTCCATGCTTTTGGAAGGAATAACTAATATGATCTTTTCTATAAAGCACATGAGGATTATATATTCTTTTTGGTTTTGATATGTGGATTTTTCTGTGGAAGGCTCTTAAATATTAGAGATATTCCCAAACACCAACATTGCTAATAGTATTGAATGCATATTGTCTTAAGTTACCTAGGTTATCACATAATAGGAATATTAATTCTCTGTGTAAATTGTTTGTGTTTACTGCAGAAAATGCTTGACTACCTCAAGGATAAAAAGGATGTGGGGTTCTTTCAGAGCCTTGCTGGTCTTATGCAGTCCTGTAGGTAAGAAAGTATCAACTTGAAAAATTTATTACTTTGCATGTATATTTTATTCCCTGGGATTTATAGTTGTGGTATGATCTTCTACATAATTCTTGCAAACAGCACTTGGGATTGTAATTTGCTAGATTTAGGTTAAAGGCCAGGGTGGTGCTTGTGGTGTAAAAATCTTGGTGATATGGATTTACCTTTGTAAGAATGCTCTTTGCAAAAATATTTATGGAATTTGAGTCTACCTGAGATACAGCAGAAAACAACTACAGAGTTAGGAGCATTCCTCAGAGGCAAATCCTTAACTTTGGAGGTATCCAGTAATCCTGCAGAGATCAGGTCAATGATCAGTGTTCAGTAGTCATAAAGATTTTGAGAAAATGCATCTTTGTTAGAATTATTCATAGGACTTCTTAGAAGTCAGATAGAGACGAAATATCTAATCTCATATTAAATTAATGAATTTTAATAAATTGAAGTGATACTATTGAAGTGATCCATTCATGCTTTTTATGATTTATATTGATTTCATATATAAATATAGATATTTAAATGTTTTATACATAATTTGTAAGAATAAACCATATCAGTAAATGATGTATTAGTGAACATAAAACATAGGACTAAAAGGGGCTCCCTGGATCAGGTGATTCAGTCTTTTTGTTATGTCCAGAATATCACATTATGTATTCTTTTTTCATAATTGTGTATTCTTTTTTCTTAATGCTGTCTGTGGCCAAGTTTGATTTTGAAATCGGTGAGGTTTCTTGGCAGCAGAGGTTCTGTCATAGTTCTGTGTTAATCTTTTATAATCATTTTTGCTAATGAACAAAAGTTATCCCTGGCCAGAAGCTTGGAAGGCAGAACTTCACAGGTTCACAAATGAAATATATGAGATATCCTCCTTCCTTGAATCTGGTTAGTTGTATACATATTCCCCTTTGGCAGCTTTAGTTTTTCAGAATGTGGAGGGAGAGAAGCACTAAATTAAACTAATAATGACAGTTTCTTAACAGACCTTGCTGCTTGGTACGAACTGGGCTATAATACAAAAGTAGTCAGTAACTTGGCTTCTTTATAGCACCTAAAAATGAGTATGTATATCATAAATGCATACATTTTCCTTTTTTTTTTGGTCAGTCATACAGAGCTGAATTTGGTCACTTTCAGGGCAAGAGCAAGTTCAGGCTGTTCAGCTGAGATTTGTAGTCTCATAACAGACACTTGTATCAAGCCACTAAAATGTATTTTTGAATACTAGTATGCTAGTAAACGTCAATGAAATCACACATCCTCTTTAACTTCCACAAAATTAAATATTGCATATATTTAACTAATCACAGGACAAATGTAATTTTTCTCACTGCAGTGTTCTTGACCTAAATGCGTTTGAACGTCAGAACAAAGCAGAAGGCCTTGGCATGGTGACTGAAGAGGGATCAGGTACTATTGACTCAACAGAAATGATCCATGACCCTTTATAAGTTTTGCAGAAGCAAGCAGAATTTGAAAGAACCTTAAGTGCCTTAACTTAAATGCCTTAAGTTAGGCATAAGGAGCAGGTTCTTCACCTAAACGGTGTTTGGGCACTGGAACAGGCTCTCCAGGGAAGTGGTCACAGCACCAATCTGGCAGAGTTCAAGCAGTGTTTGGACAATGCTCTCAGGCACAGGGTGTGACTCTTGGGGTGTCCCATGTGAGTCCAGATTTAGAATTTGAAGATGCTTATGGGTCTCTTCCAACTCAGAATAGTCTATGATTCCATGAACTCTGTAAAAATTTATCTAGAGGCTGACGTTAAGGCAGGTTTTCTAAAAATGATTTATATTTAATTGACATACCTAAGCCAGTCCTTGTCAGCAGTAAATCATTAGCATGTGTTGAGTTTCAGAATGGTCTCAGAGGACTCTTTCTCATCATTTTGAAGATGTGAAGTCATTACATGTAAAATTGAAAACATATTCCTGTTACGAACAGTAGTGTTTATGCATGTTAAACATTTCAGAAGTCCCCAAGCAGTTTCAGCATAGAACGAAATTAAAAATTCCCACCTGATTTCTTAAACTGAAAACCACACCACTTACTTAAGTCATAAATTAAATATAAGAGATTGATGGAAATCTATCTGCTCTGTGGAGAAAAGAAAGTCTGGGAAAAGCTTTTTCTTTAAAATAACTTTTTTTCTATTTGTCCTTGGGGAAATATTGCAAAATTCTCACTCTGCATTTGACTTTGAACCAATTTGGCTTTCCACCCTTTGTGTTGTTACTTCACTTTCAATTTCTTTCTTCTGCTTGATAGTAAGTTCTACTAGTCCCTTACTGTGATTGTCTGGGTACATTAAGTTTGATCTTACGTGCTTAATAGAGCTATAAAAGCACATTTTCTTCCCTTATCTTCAGAATTTTTTACAGTGCATTTTTATGTTTAAATCCTACAGTGACCTAACCTTTTAACATGTTTTTATCTTAAAAGCAAGGTAAAAAAGCTTGACTGTATAATCCCTATTGCATTTGAGGGATCATAATTCATACCAGCAACACTGCATATCTCATTGTCCCTTGTGCCTGTAGGTCTTTTATGCGGCCTCTTTCTTTAATATTCAACTGCTTAAATAACGATTTTTCATTAACTATTACATTTGCCTGAATGACTTCAAGACCAGTCAAAAATTCTGCTTCTCCGAAAGTGCTCTCACAGTTTAAATTATAGATTAAATCTTTCTAGACTGATATGAGTGATAAAAAAGTGAACCCATGTGGATAAAATTTGGTTACAAGACAGTGAATTGAGAGCTGGTACAGCTATCTGGCTTATAATTTTCAGCCATTATTTCATGTTTTACTGAAGATTATTCTGCACAATCTTATGCTCTTTTGGACAACAGTTCTACCATTACATAGCTAAACTTACTCATAATGTTGGATTCTGAAATGGCCTCTCAAGATATTGGCTCATGATTCTTTTGACCTCTGCCTCTGTTTCTAGAAATGACTGATTTTGCATGCAAATATAAATAAATCTTTAAATGCTGCATAATTGACTCTACTGATGTTAAGAGTATTTTTGTGGTTCCTCCTTTGAGGGATTTTTTTTCATTTTCTGTTTATTTGATGTTTCTCTTTTAGTACAGAACTAATTTTGGCAAAACCAATACTAACTATATTTCGTATTTCCTAAAACAAATTCTCACCTTTTTTTCTTTTTTTCCCGTTTCTTTTTCTTTGAACTAATTGTCCTGTCCTCCCTTCCTCAGTCATCACCCATGAGCGTGGTAATTATTAAAAACAACAGCCTATTCCTTATTTTCCCTGCTCTTAGCTTTGTGTCAGCATTGTACAACTCCTGAATAGCACTAGATTTTTTCCTGTAATACTGCTAAACTGGTGTGATTTTTTTCTGTTAATATTACAGTTTTTCATTCTAAAATTATTGCTTTACGTGTCAAAACTTCCCATTTTGGTCTTTGTCTCTTTCTCTGGATTTGCACAGTGACTGACGCAGTAGGTTTAAGAGCAACAAGCTTTTTTATACTTTTCTTTCCTGTTCTTTTTTATTTGTTTTCATTTTATTGAACCCAATATTTGCAATGGATGAATGTTAAAAGGAAAAAATAATAATATACACATAAACGAAGCCTTGTGCTTTAGTCCTCCTGTAGCCTTTTTGCTGTGTGTTGAATGTGGCTTTATTGCTGCACTGATTTGTGCCATCACAGGAAATCAGTGGTGGATCCAGTGAGGATTTGAGGGTGGTTAGTGAGGAGAAGACTTGCCACTGGCTAGGTTTATCTAATGCGGTCAGGAGTTGATACAAGAAAGAGGTGGTGCATTGCTAACTTAGAGGAATCAATGCTGTTTATAGGTGACTCCTCCTTATTCTGAAAGCTACTTGATGTGTTGTGTTTGCTATATCTCAAAGTTTCCTTACTTTAAGTAAAGGAAGAGCTTTGTAGGAGCAGTTGCCATGAGATGTTCACGTCACCATGTGAAAAGAGAATTTAAAATACAAAATGTGTATACCAGTCAGCAGAAACAATGAAAACTCCAATACAGCAGATGTCTTTTTATTAGCCAAATGTTGGGGAGGAGGATAAACTGGTATCTTATTTGTTTTCTCAGTGGAAATTTTCTATTTGGCAGCTTAACAAAATTCTACACAGTGATCAGGATAATTTTTTTTGTTTGTTTTCTTTGTTAGTGAGCAGTAGCAGTGTCATGATATAGTAATCACTGTGTCAAAAGTTTCTTGCCACAAAGGGATAATATTTGCAAATATCATCTTTTCTTACATATTAGTATCCAGCTACTGAAAATTCAAGACGAAATAAAACTAAATCCAACCAAAAAATACTGTATTTTTCCCTTTCAAAGTTACATTATTGTTGATAATATGCTACCTTCAAATAGTATTATTTTTTTATATTATGAAGCACGCCTTTTTCAGTTAATTGAAAAGTAGTTTGCATAAGAGCTGGTACTGGTATTGATACCTGATAGCATTAAGAAAGCCAAGCCAGTGTGTCTGTGGGGAAATTCTTGTAGTGAACAGTTTCAAAGTATCCTAGATTTTATAGAATATCTGTGCTCTTATGTCTGAAATTCTGTGAATAACCATCTGTAAATACTACAAAGGAAGTACCAAAAATGAGAAAGATTAACTCCCAGGTTTTTTTGTCCTGTTTTTTTTGAAAAACATTTAGTCTATGAATAATTACTTACTCCTCAATTAAAGATAATTTTATTGATGCCCAAGGAAGTGATGGAATGCAAAATGTGCATTTTAGTCTGTTTCTCATTTCATCTGAATCAGCTGCGGAAGCACATTCATAAGTAATTGCCATAGACTTTGCAACCTACAAGCCTGAAACTATTATTCCCAAAGTCAAAGAAAAACTGTTGAAATTATGGGAATAAAGTCAACCTTTCTTCATGTGCAGTTCTTGTTACTGGTCCCATGCCAACCTTAGCAATAGATATAAAGCCCTTTATTGAGTCAACATGGATGTGAAATTTATTGCTCTATTCCAATTGTTTCTTTGTGCTGTCCACATCGTAAGTGCCTTGTCCTGATATTCCTCTGACTGGTACTACCTTCCCTTTCCAAACCCTGGAACCCCCACTGGTAACAACATTGACGGTTCTTTAGCAAATGTGTCTCTTACTTGTTTTTGTGGCGTACTCAATGTTGTTTCTTCTGTATGTATTTTGTTTTGATTGTTTTGTTTTCTTTTCCAAAAAGGGGGGACCAAAATCAAAGACATGTAGAAATACTTACTATTTTGCAATGTTTTTTCATTTAACACCCATACTCCTTGCCATTTCATTGTGAGTCACAAAAATCTTGAAAGTGCAATGTTTTTCTCTTTTGTAGAGAGTTGTTTTACTTCTATGAAGTACAGAATGTAAGATGTTAAGTTTACACTTAGATTATTTACATCTTTTCCCCCTTTTTCAGGAAAGCTCTTTTTAAATGTTCAACTTTTTAATATTTTATGATGTCTATCTTTAATTTCTCTGTAAGTTCACAGAAGCCTTATTTTAATAAAATACAATTTTAGAATCAGTTAGTAGCTGTTAAATGACTTTACCAATCTGAGACGTACATGTGATATAATAACTAGCTGTACTGTGGGTTCACATCAGGGCTGTTTTCAGCCATTAGTAATGTGGAACTAATAAATATGCTTTTTGGCCTTCACCAACCTAGTCACACTTAAAGTAGATGCTTAAATTCTGTGTTATACAGAATTTCCTGCATTGGAGAGGTGTTTTCCACCTTCATAAAACTCTTTTTGAATCAGTGTCTTCATTTAACAGGAGACTTAAATAACTTCAGAGAATTTCACTCACAGGAAACAAGTGTATTTCTTCCTTGAATTAGATTGTTGAGATGTCAAAGGCATGCAGCATTCACAATCCAACCCAATACCATCTGGATCTTGTGATAAGAATAAATTCACTTGCTTTATTATGGGACAGATTTGCTCTTGCTTAACAGCCATCATAAAAAAGTCTTGTTCCCATTTGAAAGCTGAAAGTATTTTAATATTTCTGTAATATGTACTATAGAACCTGTGTTACTGAGTAGCAATAGAAGTCAGATCTTTTCCACTGGGGATTTAAAAAATAAAATCAAGAAAGAGCCAGAGAATCATTGAACTTCGACACATGCACTTTCAATGAAAAAAACCCCATGTATTTAATTTTTCATTGATTTTTATTTTTGTTTTCTCTACATGATTCCTCTGTTCCTGTATATCACAAACACAAACTGCTGGATTTGCGAAAGCTACAGGCTTAAAGCCTTTGTGTGTACAGCCATACCATTTGCCTACAGCATGAGCAATGGCAGCATTTTAGCATCTAAGCAAATATTTGCCAGAATATATCTAATATTTATAAGAGAAATTAAATAATGTTTTTTTTCATAACAACCTAAATCATACTGTATGTAGTGTGTATGTTTGCAAGTACTTCCTTTGCAAACCTTTGTGTGAACTGGCATGAATTTGTGTGCACAGCAGCAAAGGTTGCTCTCCTGAATTTTATAAAAACATATAGCTTTCCATTTCAGTTCTGTAGTTGCCAGTGATGTACCACTTGTTGTCAGTAAGTACAATCTGAAAATGAAAATTCCTGACCATACCAAATTAGTTCTTGTCTGACTTTGATCAGATGTAAAAATTGAAAACCAGGGTATTGTAAATCTTAGTGTGGCCAGGTGGTTTGAGATGGGCTTATTTTCCTTCATTTTAAAATATGTAAAAATATTTCTAAAAGTAACAGGCCTTTCATCTTTTGTGCAATGATGCTCCTAACACCTTCTGGTTTTTAAGAATTTTGAAATAACTTGTATTCAAGTTGTGATTTATTTACAGTGGAGCTAATTAAGAGACCCTTCCAGGCCCTTCCAATAATAAGAATGGAATTTATTTAATAAAAAATCCTGAAGTCCAAGCAATTATACTAAAAGACAGGATATGTATAACATTTTAACATGAGACTTGTTTTCCTTCTTGTTCTGCAATATCTTACTTCCTAAGAGAGCAAGAAAAATAAAGGTCAAAAATATTAAAATGTAACTTATTCTGTGGTCTTATTCCTACAAATGGCTTTTATTCAGTGGTGCCTTAATGCACAAGAAATAGATGATTGAGCCTTTCATGGGCTTGATTTTTACAAGCAAGTTTCCTGATGAGTTATTTTATAAAATCATTGCCATCTCAGCCGTCAAACTACAAGCATTACCTGTGTGATATAGGCTTCACCAAATATTTGGCTTTCTGTGATTGTTATTTTTATACCTAGTTCAAGAAGGCATGTGACCTCACATGTAACTTTAAGTGTGACAGGAATTCAGTTAAACTGAAAAGAAGTAACTAACCCTGAGAAATCTTTTCTACTATGGCATTTGGCCAGCAGCATATGAAACTGTCTTTCAGGACTGAACCTGCATGTAACATTGAATAATATACTTCTAAGTGCCCAGCTACCTCCTGGTTTTGCCTTCTTGGGTGTATATTACATGTATACCTTCATCACCACTGACAGAATTAGCCAGTCTGGAAAATAAAACTTTCTTTTCCCACTGTTAATTAGCTGAAAGGATTTTCAGTCTCCTGTGACTGAAAAACTGTGTGCCTGGTGGTTATATTTTCAGTGGAGAAAAATGTCATGGAATGTCATTCAAAGTATTTGACTTATTCTTGGAGAAACAATTGGGTATTTTTTGTGACTGCCCTAAGTGCATGTCTAGAGTTTGGAGGAACAGCATCTTATTTTTTTCTATGGTACAAGAAATTATGTTGGCATATGCCTTACTGTATATATATACTTACTGTATATATATACTCTAAACACCAAACATTGTCTTGAGGGCAACAGAAAAGTGTGAAATTTTGTACTTTAAAATATTTGTATTAGCTTTCAAAGTGCTTTTAATTCCTATTCCTAGTGTACTGAAAATTCTCACTTTAAAATTCATTGTCTGTGGACTGAAATCCATTAGCTAGAAATTATAATTGCTCATGACTTTGTGGAAAGTTAAACTTCTCATCATGTCTATTTATACTCCAATTTGTACTAAATGCTATTTACATTTCAGCTAGCTAATATGAAGAAAATTAACTTGATCATAGCCAAATCTAGCCCAGTGATAATCTAATTATAATACTATAATAATCTGTAAATGTGGATATTGTAATTAGAATTATCTACCAGTAGAACAGCATGGAAGTAATTCTTAATTTAACTAAGGTATAGATTTTTTTTTTAATTTTAATGCCTTTGCTCACTTTTCTGGTCTCCTGTTCACTCACTAAAGGTTCTGTCTTTGTAGAACCTAAGTTATATTCACTCAAATTAAAATTCTTTCAGACTGTTTTGCAGTTTGCTTACATTTTTATATCCCTCCTTTTCTTGTTTAAAATAGCACTTGTCATATATTCAAATTATGTGTATTAAATTGTAGAAGTTTTTGTTACTTCCAAATTTGAATACATATTCAAAATACTTCCCCAAGGTTCTATATAGGAATTTTCTTACTTTTGGTAGGTGGCCTTTATTGCTTTAACACCTATAGTACTGTCCTCGTGTGTCATTTTATAAGCTGTTCTACATTTTCCTCAGTTGTGATTGTTTTCCTGGGTGGATGGTTATTTGTACTCTCCATATGTCCCTGTACAAAGTTAACTGTATGTATTGATGTGCTTGAAATAACAATGTGTTAATTGAGGGCTTTATAGTATACTGTTTCCTGTGGAGGGGGAAAAAAAAGGCTTGAAGCTGTATTCATCTGGATATTAGTTGTTTACCAAGAAATTAACTGAGGGGCCTAATTCAGTAAAGCATTTTGGCATTTGGTCTTATTTATTGTTTTATTTTATCAAAGGAGACATTTCCATTTTGTGTCAGCAGCAGACAGGTACTGAATCCATGAATATTTCAGTCTAAATGCTTCTTGAGAGTGCATATAGTTGTAAATTTCATGGGTTATTTTAGAATATTTTAAAAGCAAATACTTTATTTGAGAAGTGATTTTCATAACTGTTTGATTAAATCTAATTTGGTATTTTAAGTACCTTCTCTTGTGATGAATGGGAGCCAAATTGATTCAGCCCTAACCTTTGCATGTGACACAGCCTCCATGCCCAGTGAAATCAAACAAGAATGTAAATCAGGGATTATTTGTAAAATGTTGCCAAGCTCATGCTGCCATATTTATAAATCAAAAGTTAAGTTTTGTAATTGAATTTTTTTTTATAACCAAATAACTATCTGCCAAGCACAAATCATAGGTGCTTCAGATAGGTTGGTGGTTATAAATTTTCTCTCCCCCTTCTCTCTTTCTTAATATTAATTATGGAGGTTTTCTTCAGGGGCTGTGAGGTGTTACTTGGCAGACTGTGATAACCTGCTTCCATCTGGCCTTTCTACAGGAGAAAAGGTGATGCAGGATGATGAGTTCACCTGTGACCTCTTCCGCTTCCTTCAGTTGCTTTGTGAAGGACACAATTCAGGTTTGTGGGCAGGCTGCCAGTCAGCAAAATCAAGGTGATGGTAACCGATGATAAAAGCTCTTAATTGCTGGAGGTTTGGCAGCCTTCATAAAATATAATGAAAAGTGGAATAGCTGCTAGACTGTACACGGAGGGAAAATCTTTAAGTGGAACTAGTGTTTTTTTAACAGCCCTAATTTTATAGATAAGATAATTGTTTCCAAAACAATGAATTTTGGATCTTGACCCACTAGGAAAATTAAATTTCCATATGAAAATATACACTGTTTGTAACTTCTAGACATGGAAGATTCAGAGGAAAATGTAAGAGGAAGTTGTGTTGAATGTCCTTTGGCATGTCTCTGCTTTCTGGTGCACACTGTTTTCTACTCTTGTCAGTTAGAATTGTATGTGAAGTTACAATGTACACAACACCTTTCTTGAAGAAATAACATATTTTTTAAATACAAAAGAACACATTAAAAATGCATCATTCGATTGCATTTTTATCATTATATATATTCCCATGTGTTTTCTCTGTGATTCTTAAGGAATGAAAGAAAGAAAGGGATATTTTTGCTTTTTAGGCATCAGACATAATTCTGACTTAGTTATCAGTATTTGTATAATTATGCAATTTAATTTTACTTAACAAAATATATTCTGATTATAATTGCATTGATATTGATGTAGTTCTAGTCATAAACAAAGTAAGACCAAGTTAAGTTTTACTGATGAAATGTATAAACAAGGTTCTGGCTTCAGAAGTTCATTGGTATGTGATCTCTGCAAGGAGATGTTAAAACTCTTACAATGGCTTATTGACCAAAAAAACCCCAACAAACAAGCAAAGAAAAAAAAAACTAAAAAAAACACCAAAGAAAGAGAAACAAACCCAATCTATGCATCTAAGTTAAACTTTTCTAGACCATCATAAGTCAGAATTAATTTTCAGAAGTAGTTTCTAAACTTAAATAAGTTTAAATTAAACTTCTATTTGAATTTTTAGATTTTCAGAATTACCTGAGAACTCAAACTGGTAACAACACAACTGTTAATATTATCATTTCTACTGTGGATTACTTATTGAGAGTTCAGGTAAGTAATTTATATTCTAAGTATGTAAATCAAAATATCACTTCTATACAAGTTTTATTAGAGAAGCACATTTATTTGTCGTCATACTTAATCTGGTCCCTGTAGCCCAAGCTGATGAGAAAGACTGAAATTCTTTATTGGTTGCAGTTCTTTAAGAATTGCTGCTTTGTATGGGGAGAGTCAAAGGTAGCATAAATGTGAAAGACTGGTTCCAGCCTTTTTCCTGGGAATGCGATGGAGGCCGTTAACCAAGGAGAGCAGCAGAAGATGGGGCCATGCTCAGGTAGCCAGATGTTGACTGAAACTACCCTGTCAGTGAGAAACTTTTGTACTGCTCAAGGTCAGTTTCAGCCAGCTGCCTTTTCATCCATATTCTGATTTAGGCTGGGTGCTGGCCACTCTGTGAATGAGTGCTTATGTGCTGGAGTAGAGTGAAGCATGAGATAAGCACATATTCTAAGAAGGGGAAAAAAAGGCAAAAGGAAAAAAAAAAAAACTGCAGAAGGCAGTGTGTTAAGAACCTTTTCAGTAATCTATCTTAACTATCTCCCAAATCCTTTTAATATGAAAACATTTCATTGTCACAAGACTGTAGAAATTAATGAAAAAAAATCTACTTTGTTTCCAGATTGCAGCATGTGAATGGTGGGAAAACATATTTTGTGATAAATGTTCATAATTTTTACCTATAATTGTTCTTCTTTCTGAAAATCATTGCACATGATAGTATATTATGGTTTGGTTTTTTTAAATTATTTATCTAGTTAAGTTCCCTTTAGCCATTCATTTATTTGCTCTGAGAATTCCAGGCTTGGAAAATTCTTTTTCTTTCTTTTGTTTCCACTGCTGATGTTACCAACATTACTTTCTATCTTTATGCACTCTGTAGAAGTTGTGGAGACAATACAATGATTTTCTTTCCATTGCTTACTTTGTTGAAAATTTAATAAGCTTTCCTTTGTGGAAGATAGAGAGAGGAATCATGCACACAAAGCAACATTCGCTCCCACTATTGACTAGGTGTCAAGCATGCAGTATAAAGAGACATTGTTTAATGAACAGCATGTAGTATGGCAGTACTACTGAGCACTCCCTTTCAGAATGCAGGCTGTTGTATTTCTAAGACCAGATACCAACTCATCTAATTTTAATTTATTTTATTTTGAGGTTTGCTGTGGGGTGTTTAAGTTATTTCTTTCCCTGTATTTGTTTTCCTATTGATTCCCTTGAGATGAAACTACATTTCTTGAAGTATCTTGAGAATCGCTGGGTGGTTATTTTATAGCCTTTATAAACAAAATAAATTTTAGAACAAGAACTGTCTAATACTGTTTTTGTTTTGTTTTTGTTTTTGTTTGGTTTTTTTTTAATATTGATGAATATCTGGTTAGAGCCAGTTTGGCCACACAACTTCTTTGTGCTTATCACAACTGTTTTTTCTTTAGGAATCTATCAGTGATTTCTACTGGTATTATTCTGGAAAGGATGTTATTGATGAACAAGGACAACGAAATTTTTCCAAAGCCATCCAGGTTGCGAAACAAGTTTTCAATACTCTCACAGAATATATCCAGGTAAATTAATTTCATTAGAGTGTTATGAACTTGAAAGAAAAATCATCATATATTTGGCATGAACATATAAAGGAGCTGAATATAACATAGAAATATAATATAGATGCATTTATTCAACAGTATTTTAGTGCATTTGTTTATGTACAGAGCACAATAATAAAATATATGTATATACACCTGTCACTACTCTTTAGAATTTTCTTTAATTATTTTTTAACACTGTGCTCTACAGTATAGTGGGGAGGAAAAATTCAGGAAACTGATTCTCTAATCCCTTGTGTGAATTTTGCATTAACCTTCTCTAAGGCTTTTCCTAATTTACAGAGATACATAAGGATGAAACAACTTGAAGATTTGTATCCCTTCAGCACTTACTGTTTAAAGTTGAAAACAGATACACAATTTGGGGGTCTGAATTAGTATATTTAGATTTGGCTAAAACAGGCAGAATGGTTATTAGGAGTAGACATTTTTTACAGTCAGTGGTTTTATTAAATACATAATTCTAGATATATTTAATATTTCATAGGAGTTTCTAAAGGATAACCCTAAGCTATGCACTTATGTGTATTTCTTCCTGTTTTTGTTGAATTTCTTGCAAACAAACTTTGCTTTTTTTTTTTTTTTTAATTTGTTGCCTGAACAATAGGGGCCATGTACTGGTAATCAGCAAAGTCTGGCACACAGCAGGCTGTGGGATGCTGTAGTTGGTTTCCTTCATGTGTTTGCCCACATGCAGATGAAGCTCTCTCAGGTATCTTTTGTTTTACTCTTTCCTTCATAAGTCACTAGCATGTTTATAAAGGAGAAACAAACATTAATATGGTTGAGACATTAATAACAACAGTTGGTAGGAAAAATAAAAGACAGAGATAATAGAATACAATAAAATGGAGGGAGAAAATTGAAAAACTAGATCTGGTGGGAATAGCAGGCCTGTAGTCAGATCACTGGCCACGGGTACAAAGCAGATTAGATCAAACTGCAAAGAAAGTATATCACTAATATTCAAAAAGAACTCTCAATTATGGTCTTTTCTACAAAAATTCTCTCACAAGTGTTTTCTGCAGTTGCCTTTTATGCAGGACCCATCATGTTCATTGATGGCTCCTGCACTGAACCCTGGTTCATCACTATTAAACCCTATTTCAATACATGTCTGCCTATAAATCTTTTTCACTCTTAGTAGAGAGTAGGCAGACCTTATAATGGGTGAACTTCTTTTGGATGTGAGTACTCATTTCATAAACTGTAGAAATAGTGGAGGGGACTGGCAGAGATAGTTAGAGTGTGACAATGAGGTGCAAGGAATCCTATCCTTAAGCAGTGCTTTTTTCAACTTTTTAATTTTTTAAAAGAATTATACATTTTTGTTCAATGACTGATTTGAAATTTTTTACATAATTTGACATTTTTACAGAAAAATGTCATATGCTTGTGAAAGTGTTATCTCTGAAATCTCTGAGGTTTTAGATTTCATTATTTGGCTCCAAAAGTGTCCATGTAAGTACTCTTTGCATAAATTAAAGTAGTCTTGCTCAGATTATTTTTCTCCCTGCCCTTGGAACTTTATGGATGAAAGTAGGCTGCTTACTGACACTTGTGGATGTTGGGCTACAGGTACACATCTTATTCTTTATGGCTGAATAGAAGTCTTCCCACAAATGGCATCACAGTCAAACCTGATTTTCAAGAGAAATGTATTGAATTTCTCCTGAAGTGCATTTAAAAGTGCCTGTAGATACTGCTCAGGTTTGAAACATCTTTGTTATTTTAAGAATTTTTAAATAGTCAGTTGGTATTTGGGTAGGCCATGGTGAAGACTATTGTGCTTTTTTCCTGTTCCACTAAAGCAAACTGGAAATAAGTATTTAAGTAGTTACTGTCAGTGAGTCAAACACATGGTAGCTATGTGTTGATTGTGAAATAGGATGTGGCTATTGGCAAGATTGGCTTTTACAGTAATGACAAGTTTATAGTCTCAGCTGTGCCCAGAGTGGCTTCACAACATCTTCAATTATTGACTCTAGAAAATAACGATACTCATCCCACCTCTTCAAAGATAGCCCAGCAGCTTTGCACAACACGAGTGTGGACTTACTCCTGATGTTCTGTGGGATGACAGAAACAAAGTCTACTCCAAGTGTATCATTCCAAATGCATCACTATAAATTGTGATGGTGTCTTTCTCTTGCTTGGAGATCAAGTTTTTGCCTTTTGGAAACCCTCTATGGGGCCTAGCAGAAAATACCAGACTAGACATGGGTTCTTTTGTTTGTTTATATTTATTACAAGAATATATCAATATATTTTTCAGATTCTGTTGAAATACCAGTTTTCAAAAGTATTGAGTGTGGCTAAGTGGAGTTACAAGGAGTTGCGTATGGCTTTTGTCTGTAAGAGGGACCTGCCTAGGCTAAATATTTGGGTTTTGTTTTCAATCATGAGTTTCCAGAGGACTTTTGGAGAACATTTGAAGCAAGATTTCAACAGGAGCAAAATTAGATCATTGGTTTGTTTGGGTTTTGCTGTTTTGGTGGTTTAGGGTTTTTTTTTGCATTTTAATTCTCTATCTTGTACCAGAAAGTAACAATGTGATAGTGTTAATGCTTCTTAAGAATATAAGACAACAAAATAAAGTACAATTTTCAATCCAAAATAAACAAAGATCATTACAGTTGAAAATAACTGTTGTAATTAAAAGTTTTGTTGTGAAAACTTACAGGGCAAATCAATTCAAAATCTTGCTATTTCCAAATTATGCAGTTTTCAATCCAAGATCCAAATTGTCATTGTTGATTGTG
Organism: Chloebia gouldiae; assembly: GCA_003676055.1. Classification (NCBI taxonomy): domain Eukaryota; kingdom Metazoa; phylum Chordata; class Aves; order Passeriformes; family Passeridae; genus Chloebia; species Chloebia gouldiae. The sequence goes on along the minus strand of QUSF01000002.1, from coordinate 63,485,009 downwards.
GAGTGAGTGTTTTAGACAATGTTTATTATAAAAGTTTTTTATTTGAGTCTGAAGAACAGAAAGAAAACATTTTTGTATCTAAACTCCTTCACAGAAAGGGGTTTAAATGAAAGTAAACCCTTCCTTAGCTTCAGATTTTGTTAACAGTTTAAATTTAAGAAATTACAGAGCTGTGATTAAATTAATGTCCTACAAGTTCTAATGTGGAAGATCAGATAAATTTATAAAAGATGGGTTAGTTATTAAGAAAATTGAACAGACAGATCTTAACCAGAATTACTTACTACACAGTATAAAAGCTAAAAACACTGGTCAACTATAACACTAAATATCAAAGCGTACTATATGAAAGCAATTCTCTTAAAGCAATTATATGCAAGCTAGCAGAAGACACATTATGTAGAAGTTGATGAATCTTAGCACATTCCTTTTTGTGGTGTACTTCTTCCTCTTTGTCTCAATCCTTGTGGAGAGGTGTCCCAAATCCATGGGAGAAATGCCATATACTTCGAGATTTTGGAAGAATCTAACTGTATGAAAGTGGCCTGGGATTTTTATAGAGGAAAGAAGTTGGCTGGCAGTCACAGGCCTCTAGGTCAGTTTAGCAGCTTATCTGTCAAGTCTGACTTCAAAGGGACAGGTGTGTGTCTAAAGATGGTAAGCCAGACCGGCCTTTTAGCATATTCAACACTAAAAAATAGCACTGTGGTAGCTCACCACAGATGGCTTGCACTGCTTTATCTCCTGCCTGGGTTCCAGGCCAAGCAGATAAGCTTTATCAGGGCAAAGCATCCTGCCACAGCCACAAGGTACCTTGAGTTTTTTTTACCACTCAGTGAAGTCCAGCACTGCTCAAGTATTTGTTATCAATGGCATGATGCAACAGCATATCACTGAGGAAGAAATTAAGTAGCTGAATAATTCTATCCAGATGGACTCCAGGCAAGTGACATAGTAAACTCAGTAAACCCAATAAGATAAGAGGTGGCTAAAAAAATCAATTTAATGCATGTCTAAGGATTTACTAATGGAACTTTACTAATAAATATTTTAGCACTTTATTTCAACTTTTCTTTTTCCCTTCAAAAAGTTCAGTGGCCTATAATGAAATTGCTCATTTTGCATGATGTTATACTTTGGACTCTATGCGCTACTGCTATTGCTGTTTTTACAATTTTCCATAGCTGTAAACTTGATGCACCAAAAGTGACAATGTTTTAGCTGACAGGAAATATTACAGAAGCATCATCTGTGGCCTTGACATACCCAGTTATTGCTTTAGATCTTTTACCATGTTCAGTTTTATCTTTATTAAATTACTCTTTCTAAACAAATGACAGTGTAAATATTCTGTGAAGAGTTAAGCAATTAAGTATATTTTCACTATATTACAATTTTTGACACTTCTAGATTCTTAATTTCTAAGTCTGCTTTTTACAAGATGAAATATGTATGCACATGCATACATAAATGTCAAAGAAAGCAATATATCATTTATATTTATATACTGTCTTTGTTATTTAGGATTCCAGTCAAATTGAACTATTGAAGGAGTTAATGGATCTTCAGAAAGATATGGTTGTCATGTTGCTGTCTATGCTGGAAGGTAGGAAAAATGTGAAAACTCTTTTGTAGTTGTTCTAGAGAAGTTTTTACCTTTGTAATTTTCTAAACTTGAAAAATAGTGCTCTGTATTTCTTTGCATTTTCAATTTTCATGTCTCAGTTATGAGAAGACCTTTCAGGTCCGAAAGTGAATGGGAGATTTAAGTAGGGTAGTTGACACAGGTTATATTAATTCTGAATGCCAGAACTTTATAAAATCCAGAGCTAGCAGAAGGTATTTTTTTTCCTTTTTTTTTTTTTTTTTTCTGTGAACTTGACTGATCTTTTGGGTTATACGAAGAGATTTTTACATTTAAGTTAAAATCCTGAGTTCTGGGGATGAAACCATTTGTTGGTCATTTTATTAACAACCTTAATATATTGCCTTTATTTTGGTAGTGATTTTATCCATAAAGAACAGGCTTTATTAATCTAGTGACTATGTTCAAGGTCCTGAAATTATAATTCCTCAGGCTTTAGGCTCATAGAAGGTTACTGAAAAGCAATGTAAATTCTTAGTACTGTAGGCTGTGCTCGTTAAGGAGCATACTGAGCTGCTTATGTAGATAATTGTGAACTAGTGACATTAGATTTGTCTGTGCTGCACTATAGTGAAATTTATAATATGATACCCCACTTTTAGTACTGCATTAAATGTATGATGTCTCTCTACAGGCCTTGTTTATTCTTCCTTTCTGTAATTGCACATAGTTAGTCACATTTTTTTCCAAGTCTTAGGGTAGAGTTAATAGTGAAAGACTTCAGATTTCATAGCTAGCTTTCTCATCTAAGTGTGTTATCCAATAATTTATCATTCTTACTCTGATTCCTTCACTAATCATTATAATATGCTTTTCTTTGCCAAGATGTTTGCTGATGTTATCTCTAATATCCTGTCATTACCTTTAGGTAATGTTGTGAATGGAACTATTGGAAAGCAGATGGTCGATATGCTTGTGGAATCATCAAATAATGTGGAGATGATTCTGAAGTTTTTTGATATGTTCTTAAAACTGAAAGATTTGACTTCCTCTGATGCATTCAAAGAATATGACCCTGATGGTAAAGGGATAATTTCTAAGAGGGATTTTCACAGGGCAATGGAAAGCCATAAGCATTACACTCAGTCTGAAACTGAGTTTCTGCTGTCATGTGCTGAAACAGATGAGAATGAGACTTTGGACTATGAGGAGTTTGTGAAACGATTTCATGAGCCTGCAAAAGACATTGGTTTCAATGTTGCTGTTCTCCTGACCAACCTGTCAGAGCACATGCCCCATGATACACGCTTGCAAACTTTCCTGGAGCTCTCAGAGAGCGTGCTGAATTACTTTCAGCCTTTCCTTGGACGCATAGAAATCATGGGCAGTGCAAAGCGCATTGAACGAGTTTATTTTGAAATAAGTGAGTCAAGTCGGACTCAGTGGGAAAAACCTCAGGTAAAAGAGTCAAAGAGACAATTTATATTTGATGTCGTTAATGAGGGTGGGGAGAAAGAAAAGATGGAGCTTTTTGTTAACTTCTGTGAGGATACCATCTTTGAAATGCAACTGGCTGCCCAGATCTCTGAGTCAGATCTGAATGAAAGGTCAGCTAACAAAGAAGAGAATGAGAAAGATAATCCTGAGGAAGAAGATCCTAGAATGGGTTTCTTCTCTCTCGTAACCATGAAATCTGCTTTAGTAGCTCTCAAGTATAATTTAATGACCCTTATGAAAATGCTCAGCATGAAAAGTCTAAAGAAACAAATGAAAAAAGTGAAGAAAATGACTATGAAGGACATGGTCTTGGCTTTGTTTTCTTCCTACTGGAGCATTTTGGTGGGCTTACTACATTTTGCTTGTAGTGTTGTCCGGGGCTTTTTTCGCATCATATGCAGTTTGCTGCTTGGAGGAAGCCTAGTAGAAGGAGCCAAGAAAATCAAGGTGGCTGAACTGTTGGCTAATATGCCAGATCCCACTCAGGATGAAGTGCGTGGGGAAGAAGAAGAAGGGGAGAGGAAACCAACAGAAGCTGCATTGCCTGCAGAAGACTTGACAGATCTGCAGACTTTAACAGAAGAGAGTGATCTACTCTCAGATATATTTGGTTTGGATTTGAAACGAGAAGGTGGACAGTATAAATTGATCCCTCACAATCCAAATGCTGGTTTGAGTGATTTACTGAGCACTCCCTCCTTAGCCCCAATGCCCGAGGTACAGGAAAAAATCCAGGTAATTGTATATTCTATTTCTGATATCTATTTCTGTCTTTCATATATTAACTGTAGACTTGAAATAAAACTTGCATCTTTGGTTTTCAGGGTTTTCTGACTTTATTTTTTTTTTAATAACTATGTATAATTACTGGTATTTACTCTTTCTGATATCAAAACTTGAATTTCCACAGCCTTCTCTAAGTACACAATATTTCAGATTGATTTAATTCAGTGTTAAATTGCCTCTCTTCATTAATGTAAATCAAACTATCATCTTTTTTCAGATTTTCCATCGTTAAAAAAAAAAAAAACCCAAACTCCTAACATTCTGCATTCTGGGTATTCTTTTAACTAACTCTGTACTGTATAATAATATTTTTAATCTGGTTTTCTGTAGGAGAAGGTGAAAGAAGATGAAAAGGAAGAGAAAGAAGAAACAAAATCAGAACCTGAAAAAGCTGAGTATGTATTACTTTAACCTTTGATCCTACAAAAAAAAAAGTGTTTTGTTTCACTGAAAAAACCCTCAGGTTCATTTATACTCCTTTGCCTTTAATTTTCTGTCCATTCCCATTCCAATTAGGCTGGGGTTTTTTTTTGTAAAAAATTTTTTTCATCTGTGCACATTTGCAAGGAAATGCCATGCTATAAGCAGCACTCTGATTCTATAATTTCTTATAATTTCTTTTCCAGAAGCATCCTTTGTAATGTTCATTTAATTTCTTTTAATGTGCTTAATTGATTATTTTTTTTTCTTGGCAAATCTTAAACTGGAAAAAAAAAATCTTGAAAACTTTGTAAGGGCACCTGAGTTCTAGAGACCTGCTATCCATCAGTGGTAGAGACTGAATCTGCTTTACACTTTCCCATTTGCTATGACATGTTTTGAATTATTTCCATTTTGCAAAACCTTAAAATTCCAGTAAAATTTTAATGAATCACAGAATACTGTCACATCTTTATGAAGATATTTGATCAATAATAATTTTAACCCTTTTACAACATGTTAAAATCTAATGTTAATGCCATTACTTCAGAATAAAATAGTGGAAAGCAAAATATAGTGCTTGGTTTTAACCAGTAAAAACTGTGAATCTCCATCCCTGTATTTTATGGTTCCTGATACATGTACATTCTTGTGTGCAGTTTCTGTGGCTGATTTACTACTGTCAAAATTCTAAGATCCTTTAGATATCAAACTCTAATAATTACTGCTCTTCTGGGATGACAAGCACTTGTCCATGATAAAAACTCTTCTTAATCAGTGCAGCAAATTTCTAACTTGGCTATTATGTGAGGGAGAGTCTTCCTGACTTTTGAAGGTCATTCACTGTTGATTACTCTGCTTGACTGGGTGAGTTGCAATCATAACTGTCTTCTTTGCCAAGAGTACAGTTCCTGGCACTATTAGCTGCCCTGAAGCTACTCCTGACGTGACAAACTTTCAAGTGAAAGTTTACCAAATGTATTCTAGGAAGAGGAGCCAGCTTTGGACATCAGTCATTCAGTTTGTAGATAGGAACAGAGAAATAAATAATGTAATTTAGAAGTTGTCTCTCACTCTTGGCTTCAAATGGACTTCTGTGATCTTTTAATCTATCATGATGACAGTTCAAATTAACTTCTAAGGCAATTCACAGTTCTTTAGATCATGTGTTTGGAGAAGGCAGACCAGGAACTCTGACTTTCTCTAACGACTCAGCATGGTGATACTCACACACCAGATGCTGACAAAATCTTACTTCATCTCCTCCTGGAGTGGGTATTTATAACTTCATTAGGTGGGCAGAAATGCAGAATTTAAAACTCGAGGTTTGACTTGTAAATGCAAGAAGAACCAAAGATTTCTGCAGCCTTTGTGGGAACTGGGTTGTTTAAGTGCATGAGGTTGGAGGGGAGCACTTAAACATGTATGCACTCATGGAGACATAGAGCTGCCAGCTTACAGACATTTTGTCACTGCAAGAATCAGCTGCACAGTTGTGAAGAACCTCTGATAGCAAGGTTGGCAAATTTTTGATTACTTGCCTCTACCAACTAGCATTGCCACTTCAGGGTGCCGAACCAGTGACTTCATCTGTAGCCTTCACCAGACTGTCACCCTTGGCAGCACTTTGGACTGAAGAGGGATGTTTGTCATGTACATGAATTGCATGAGTCATGGGAATTTGAGCCTCATTAAGAAATGCAATAGCCTATTTCAGGGTGTGATTTAATTTAGAAATTTTATTAATTTGACATATTATTTTGCCTTCATTTGTATCCTAAGAGGAGAAGATGGAGAAAAAGAAGAGAAAACCAAGGAAGACAAAGGGAAACAGAAATTAAGACAACTGCACACACACAGATATGGAGAACCAGAAGTTCAAGAATCCGTTTTCTGGAAGAATATCATTGCATACCAGCAGAAGCTTCTTGTAAGCTGTTCTCTAGCTTATGTTTTTAGCTGTTTGCAGAGAATTGTACCACCATATTCTAACCATGTAAAGACAAATAGCATCTTCTGAAGCACATTCTTTTGTCCACCATTTCCATAAAAAGACATGGGGATGTTAGAGAAAAGAAACACACAAATAACTTAGTATACAAGATATTAATTCTCAGGGGAACAATTATTGTCCCAAACCTAGATATTCAGAGATGCCTGTGCATTTTTCTGGGAGTAAAATTCCTCAATTTTTACAGCAGCTAGTGAGACAGTAGGATTTCTCCTTCCCTGATTGAGACTTCTGGGAAATTACAAGTTCTTCTATAAAAAGAATCAATTAAGATACAATGCTTAACCTGAAGGAAATAAGAAAAGATGTTGCAGATTTTTTTTTGTGTGTGTGAAATACCAAGTCAGTATTTGTCAAAGTTTTCAAAACCTGTAGAAAAATAAGATTTTATAAAAATGTAAAACTGCATCTGAGAGTCTCTCAGTAAAATATCACATAACATTTTCTCCATAAATGCTTATAATCCATGCTTTTATTATCTTGGATATTCCATTCATATTCTCTAAGGCCAGAGTGAAATGCAAAGCAAGAAGAAATACACTTTTGCTATGTATATAGTATATAATTGTGTAGGGATGGCCTACTTCTAGCATGAGAATCTAGCAAAACTACAAAACTGCAGTCAAAATCTTATTAAGAAATTAAGTGTTTAAATTAGTCTTTTGAGCTGAGATACATTTTAGGCTATTCCCATTCCAATCATGGGAATTAAGCAAAATTTTTTTCTAATAGTCTCATTTTATATTTCACTAACAGTCATCTATGATTAGGGCTGAAATTGTCAGAGATCCTTTCGGAGTGCTAAAACATTCAAAATATGTGCTGTAAAGGTTTCTGTGTTGTCAGGAAGGGAAAATGTACATTTCTTCAGTCCTTTTGATAGTGTGAAAATGTCACAAAAGCTTTTTATTCATGTCACTCAGGTCACACATGAATTTTTTCTGGCCTGGTAAAAATGCAGTTGATTTAGGAATAGAATATATTTAAGATAAATTTATATGCAGGTTTTTTTTTATTTTATTTTTGTTTTTGGTAAAAGTAGCAATTTGCTATATGAATGAATATTGAACTGCAGGGAAGGTAGAGACTTCTTTATTATTACATTACCCTTACATTGTGATATCTCTATTGTGTCCAAGTGTATTAAGAGGACAATGAAAAAGATGTAAGAGGCAATTAGAAATCCTTCATCCTTTATGGAGTGAAACAAAAGATCCTTTATTCATTATTGCACATGTAGAGTAAGAGAGAACTTGTACATCACTCAAAATGTTTGTTGGTTTTGGTTTTTTTTATATTTATAGTTCTATTAAGAAGTTCCATAAGGGAAAAAAATTCACAAATAAACCCCTCTCAGCAGGGGATGACTTGCTAATGATGGTCTAATCTTTATTCGGCAAAGTATATTTATGTTCTCTCCTCTTTTCAGAATTATTTTGCACGAAACTTTTACAACATGAGGATGTTGGCGTTATTTGTTGCTTTTGCCATCAACTTCATCCTTCTTTTCTATAAGGTAAATTTCTCAAAACGCTACTTTTTAAGTTGTACACTGGAAAACATCTGGGTTTTCTAATCAATGTGCTATGGTAAAACTGCCTAGCCTGACAGGTTAAATACCTGCTTCATCCTACCACTTCAAAAATCTTAACATGATGACAGCTGAAATGTTTGTGAGAAGTGAAAATAAACTTCTCGTAGACAAATAGCTATTGACAGAGCATTGTGCTGGGACAAAGGCAGCAGGCTGAGAGGCACACCCATGCCTCAGATGCTTCATTTCCCAGTACAGTGAACCAGCCAAGCTGAGCCTTCATAGGTAACTTAAACTAATTCATGTCAGTTGAGATGTTTTCTTGTGCCATTATACTCTCCTGAAAGGGTATGTATGTCCAGGAGTTGCATCATCTTAAGCTGCCTAGAATATCACTGATTTAGTTCAGATTTTAGTAGCATTAATGCAACTCTAGAGACTTTGGACTTGAATAATTTCCTGACAGAGAGCCATGATCATAAAGACTACTGTCAGGGGCTTCTTCAAAGAGGCCTGTGCCCTTTCTTGAGTTTGAAGTGATAAAATTCATCATGGACAAAATTTGGTAACATGGACAGACAGTGAAAAAAAAGAGAAAGAAAAAGCACATTTTTATGGACTGGCATAACAAGATGGAAAGGTCTTGCTGAGGTATTATTTGTGGAAATTTTTATGCAAAAAAAAAATTATTTAAAGTTTCTTTACAGTTATATTGTCTTTGGTATAATTATTTTAAGCTCAGCAACTTAGCTTATAATATTGTAAGGCTCCTGTCAAAGGAATACAGTTGCAATATTAAGTGTTTTAAACAGGTCTCCACGTCTGCTGTGACAGAAGAAAAGGAGCTTCCTGTGGTATCTGATGGTGAAAGTACCAAGTTGAACATCCTGGAAAGTGATGATGACAGGGTCATTGCAGTGCATTATGTCCTGGAAGAAAGCAGTGGCTACATGGAGCCCACATTGAGGATTTTGGCCATCCTACACACAGTCATCTCATTCTTCTGCATCATAGGGTATTATTGCTTGAAAGTAAGAAAAAAAATTACTCTTTTTCCTAGGTCCAAACTTTATCTGTCTAGCAGTGTAACTTAGAACAAAGTCAACCCCAGCAGGCTGGGGCACTGTGTAAAGAAATCTGTTTTGTTAATGTAATGTACACAGAAAGTGTGTGTTGGGTGATGTGTCTGTTCAGGAGGCTGTAGGCCAGAGTCTGATCTGCTGTCAGTCAGAAAGTTACAGTAGTAACCTGCTTCAGAAGCTGCTTGTGACTGCCAAAGACAAGGTGTGAATGCACATGACCCAGATTACAGTTTTAGATTACTAGTCTGTCAATTAGTAGTCTGTCAATTATGTCATTTGAAAAGAATGCAGCATTTTGGACTACTGTTGCTGCATATTGTGATTCTATAAAATGCATACTGTTCATACAAACACACTCTGCTGGTAGTGTTTTGGCAGGAGCTTAAGCATCTTTTAGGAATATCCTGGAGAAGACCTCTGTGAGGGATATGAAAATTAAAGATGCGGCTTCTGTTGGCAAAATGCTAATTCTGGTTTAAGAAAACCAAATTTCATAAATCTCTGGACCTGGGAGCTGTTTATGTGACATGTACTTCCCCCATTTTTACACACTTCCAGGGCAAAAGCTGCAAGTCAAAGTGCAGGATAGTGCTAAATTAAATGGATCCTTGATATGACCCAGCTTCTTATTTGTCTTTATATCTCTATTAAGGTCTTACCTGGTCCTTAATATTTTTGTTTTCCTTTTTCAATGGCTACTAATTTGTTCTGTGCTAAAAGACATGATCTGCATATGTAGCTCAAGGAAATGTTCATCATGTTACTACTTTTAGTGTTGATTTTTATCTCTGCTTTAAGTATTCCTGCAGTTCAATAGATACTAAACCATTTTTTTTGTTGCATTGGTTGCCATGCAGCACGAAAGCTTAGGTTTCTGGTTTTTGAGGTGTTTTCTTATCACACCTCATACTTTTTTGTTTGTTTCTACCATGACTTTTTATGACACATCTTTTTAACTTTTATTCTCTGACTAGAAAGGGAAAAACTGTTATCAATATTTATCTTAATTAATTGCCTTCTTTCCAATTCTGAAACAAAAATATGGTCCAAATATTGTTTCAGTCTCTATTTTGAAGACTTTTAAGTCCAATATATTCTGAACTGCAGGCATGTGTGTGATAGGTTTGCTTCTAAATATTGCTTAGCATATCCCATGCAGTTTTTTTATTTAGCTGTCTGAAAATCATGTTGGAACTCTTTTTTATTGTATGTATTGTAATCAGCATATTGTTATAGTCTGGTAGTTTGGTTTTTCATTATTACTATTTCAGTATACTCATGTCCATGAGTATACTGAAATAGTAATAATCTTGACTATTACAGTCAGCAAGGTGGGTGAATTTTGGGATCTGTGAAATAGTTGTAGGAAAGAGTAGAGTTTACTTTTTTTTTGGTAAAAGGTTTCTTAGAAAAATCCAGTCAACTTGGACCACTATTTACATCTGCCTTCTTGAAATGTACTTTTGAAGTCATCCAGCTGATGAAAGAGAGCTGTAGGTAGAGCCTGGCTAGGTGTCTCAGCTGCTGACAATTCTATTTTTGATACTTACAGTCTTTGCTCTCTGCAGTAAAACACTTTGTTTCCCACGGTGAAACTTTAAAAATTATTTAACAAATAAAAGGAGCCTCTAACATCTCTGGGCATCAAAATGAAATAAAAATGTGTCATCCCAAAATAATATTTGGAAATAGAATGTCAAAGGATTAAAAAAAAATAGCCCACTTTCACTTGACTACCTCTAATGCTATCATTGCTCTGAAAAACTGTTTTTATTTGAAGGATTGCTCTTCAGGTGTTTTGACCATCTTTTTACAACTGTTTAGTATGCTGTAGTCTAATGATTCTGAATGACCTGACCCTAGTGTATCGATACCTTTTCTGTGTTCTAGGGAATTGTTAAGTCTTTTAATTTTTTCAAGTACAACTTTTGCTTTCTTCAGTTTTGATACTTTTTTCTTCGTAACAACCAGCTTTTCTTAAAGCTTTTTGCAGACATATCAGTGCATTTTACATAGTTCCTGTATTTTCTTTCAACTGCAGGTTCCTCTGGTTATTTTTAAGAGGGAAAAGGAAGTAGCAAGGAAATTGGAATTTGATGGGCTATATATAACTGAACAGCCATCAGAAGATGATATTAAGGGACAGTGGGATAGACTTGTAATCAACACACAGTGAGTTTTTACTTCCTCTGTCTCATTATAGCCCTGTAAGTAATTGCTTTTCTGTTTCCCCAGTTACATGCTTATCATTCATCTTGTCTGAAATAAACAATTATTAGAGACGTACCTCTAGCAAGGATATACGAAATTTTCAGGCACATGCAAGGCTAATGTTTACTATCATTTTTACTATTACTATTTAATCTTATGCATTTCCAAATTTTTGCCTTAAAATTATTTCTCTTCACAAAAGAAAAAAGAAGTGGGATGGGTTTGTTTTGGCAAGGACAGTGTGATGGTTGTGCATTGATCTCAGTTCAGGAGTGAGCTGTGCTTTGCATCACATATTTAAAATTTTCTTTCTCTGCCTGGTGGGGCTGTGTGTGAGATGTGGCTGTTCTAGAATCCTGTCTGCAGGCATTGGCTCTGCTGTGCTTCTCATGTTTACGTGGTAGGCTGAACACCATTTGGCAGCTTTCATTCCAGAAGGTTCACAAGTGACTGACTGGTGGTAGACACCACATAGAGACTCCTAGAAACAGAATGGATATATATTTGTCTAAATATAATCTTGTTTATCTGTGTTTTCCAGATCTTTTCCAAATAACTATTGGGACAAGTTTGTGAAAAGAAAGGTAAGTCTTATTTTTAAAAAGATTTATGAGGTTAAAATAAAATTCTAAAGCGTATTTCTGTTCATGTTGGGAGGAATGTGGACTACGCTTCTTTGAAATATAACTCTGATTCAATGTAGATTTACATATTTACAATTTTATACAGGTTTTGTATAAAACAGGGATTCAAATGTATTCATGAAATTGCATCAAGAATTTTGCGTGTGCTTGTATATATAATGCAAATTATTTAAAATATCTTGTCTGTATTTATATATTCATTTCCATACACAAAGAATGGTATCCCTCACCCAATAGAAGGTTAAAAAGTAATTAATGAGAAGACAGGACAAACTGACATATTTAAGCACAGGGCATAATCAGGCAACTGTAACACCCTGAAAGGTATATACATGCACTGGCCTTTTTTGTATCTTACCTCTCTATTTTCCCATGGTTTTTCTTCCCCAAGTCACCTAAATCCATCCCTTTTTCCATCTTTGCTTTCTCCCTGTAACATCCAATAGCATCCTGTTTATGGCATGCATAGTGTATACATCCCTTGGCAGAAATCCTCTTAGTCTGACCGGTGATCTGGAGAGCTTTTACCAGTGACTCCTTTTATATGTTTCAGATTTGGGTCTGAGGCTCTCCTGGGACTTCCCTGGGAGGGACCAGGCAGAGCATCCATGCACTGTGAATACATAGTTTGGGTTCCTGCCTGCCCTGTGCCACTGCTGTCCTCTAGGCTTGAGCATTCTTAAAAATTCCATTTAAAATGCTTTCTCAGCTTGCTCTTAACAATAAATCTAATGATTGTACAATAGCTTACAGCAAGAAGAATCTTTTCAGTGTGTTTGGTCGCAATTGAAAAAGCGGGTGTGCATGTTATTGGATCAGATTTATGCCTCATTCACACTTCAATGCAAATCTTGTATCAATCTTGTATGATACTTTTGGAAATGTGCATTTTTTAATACTCTTAGTTCTTCTGCTTTGTAACAGTCTTAGGTCTTAACCTGACCAAAAAAATTCCTTTGAATTGTGTACTTATTTTGCTGTGGAGATTTTTTTCATATTTCGTATTTTAGGTTGTTATATAGAGATTTCTGTCTGTCTAAGCAAAGGGGAAGAAGTAGCTCTCACAGAGTACTTGAGAAAGAAAATAAAATTCTACATTGCTTCTGTCAATGTAGATGGTCAAGGAAAGGTCAAATTAAAAGGAAAGGAGTATGGTTTTAATTTGTGTGTAAGACTTTAGCTTTGACTGAGGAAATGCACTGTGTGATTTAACTGTCTTCAAATATACTATTTTGCAATGAATGTCATTTTTATATATATTTGTATTTTAATCCCCAGGCTACAAAATAATCCATATAATGAAGCACTGTTTTGAGGCTTGCTACAAAAAAAGCTTCTCTAAAAATCTGAAAAAATATCAATAAATATTTAAAGCCTTTCCTATTAGAAAGCTGGCAAAATACCTCCTCACCTGCAGGAATCACTGAGTTATGATCTTATTATAGAAAAAATTGTATTTCTTTGACTAGTCTTTTTGATATGAGAAGAGACATAATATTTAGAAAGGAGCTGTGTGTTCAGTCAGAATGAAAGCAAGCAAATGTTTATTTCCAGCAAAATTACTTATGAAACATATTAAATTTTGGAAGAAAGAGATCAGGGCTAGTTTAAATTCACTGAAAATTGTTTTTTGCCATAACTCTATGCTCAAAATCTTGTGATCACAATGTCATGAAGCACTGTTTTCAGGCTCTGTATATGTTAAACCTCTTGTCTTCAGATCCAGGCCAAATAACTGCTGATCTACCCCACTAGTGAATGTTTTTTACTATTCTTTCCTTTAGGTAATGGATAAATATGGTGAGTTCTATGGCCGTGACAGGATCAGCGAATTACTAGGAATGGACAAAGCTGCTCTTGATTTTAGTGATGCTCGAGAAAAGAAGAAACCAAAGAAGGATAGCTCCTTTTCTGCTGTGTAAGCATTTGCCTACTGTTTGTTTGTTATTGGGGTTTTTGTTTCATTTAAAAAAAATTTTGTTGGGGTTTTTTGTAAGTTAAAATCAAGCATTCAAGGTTTGTCATTCAGACAAAACATCTGTTGCTCATTTACATATATTTGCATAAGAAATCAATTCTTATGTTGAATGATACATTATATTTATTTAATTATAGACAATGTATATGCAGGATTCCTCTGGTTTTTTTTATGTATGAAGATTTATTTTGGTGCACAGCAGCTTGAATACATCACATTCCAACTCTTTTGATAGTGTCATCACAGCTGGGCCGGAATCTCCTTTTCAAGTTCTCAGTTCAGCTGTGCTGGACTGGGCAAAAATGGCACTGTGTGTTCTGAGTATAAAGAAATTGTGAAATAAATTTGAATGCTAGAGACGAGTAAAATATGGGAATTGGATGATTAATCTTCACATCCTTGTATAATTTGTTTTCCCTAAACTATTCATTTATATATCATTTGGGAGGCAAATAAAGATAAGCCTCTAGACTTTCAGAGTAGTAAATTTTTCTTTGTAGAATAGGCTTTTATAAAACACTGCAAAAAAATTTTTTTTCCAGTTCTGCAGTATAAAAAAATAATGATATAAAATAATGATATAAAAAAGATATTCAACTAGATAGAACATATTTTAACAGATGAAACTTTAATACTACAGAGATTCTGATGTAAGAGTTTATTTAAAGCTTTCTCTAAAAGCAATATTTTATCTATGAGTATACAAGGACTATGAGAAGTAGGCAGTGAGACTACTGGTAGATTATAAGTGCATTGAAGCAAGAACTGATTTTATAAGGATGACTCTTTTATCCATCTTTATAAAAGATGGATATTAATAAACCAGGAGTCTGTCTGAACAATCAGTCAGGTGTAGTGTAAAGGCTCAAGGACTGGCATTTCAGTATGGAACTGAAATAAGAAAATTTAATATTGTGGCAGAAGTAGTTTCTGGAATGCTTTCTTCCATGCTGTTTTGCTCCTGCTGGATTACAGTAGGACCCATACTTGAGTTTAGGAAAAAAACCTACTACTTCTATTACTGGTATAGAAACAAAATGTGTGCTCATACCCATATGAAGGGAGAAGCAAAATGTGTGCTCATACTCACTCATATGAGGGGAGAAACATTTAAGTAATATTTCTGTGAATAATCTTGAATAAACAGACCAGAATGAAGCAGTTGAAGAAAGCTGATGAAATATTAAGTTTGAGAATCATGTCTGAAGGATGCCTTTTTTTAACATCTCTAATGTCTACTCCACTTTTTATCAGTTTCAAAAATGAGTACTAATGAAGCTACTAAAACTTACACATATTCCAGATTCCGAATTTGACATGTATTTACCATGCAGTGAAGAGAGAGGTGGGGAAAGCATTGGAACTGACCCCTTACTGCAGTGCCTTGGGATGAAAATAGAGAATGGTGTGACCTGGCACAGGTTGCAGCTCTGGTGCAGCTCCTCCTGCCTGTGCCAGGAGGAGGTGGCACAGACCAGATAGCTGGAAGTGCACTGAGCAGCATTTTCATCTTCAATACAAGTGAACAGGTCTCCTTGACCTCTAGCTCCTATTTTTTCTCTCCCTTTCCTTTGGAAAAATAGCCTGGGATTTACATGTGTCTTTTTGCAAGGGACTTAAAGCACTCTACTTGCAGGTGACCATGCTTCTTAAAAATCTTCTGCCTGTCCCAGTGATACACTTCATTAAAAAAATCTGTATTTTACTGACTCTTGAAGAGCCATCCAGCTCATCAATGCAGCCTTGAATATTTTTCATGTGTATTTATTTAAATGTATAAATATTTTAATATTTAAATAACAATTTAAATATGTTGCAGTATTATTTAACTATTACCAGCTTAGAAAGATGATGTGGGTGGAGCTTTCCTGTATATTAGACAGTAAAGACAGTTAAATTTTGCACACTCAGATTGAGACAGTGGTGCTATTTTTCCATTGAATTAGTTTCTTCTTTGGGTGGATGGTGTTAAATCAGATACATTATAGATGTAGTATCTTTGAGAAAATAATGTGGAAGACACAAATATGAAAGTTAATTTTCAAAGGTGCCATCATTATTTCCCTGTCCCTTTACCTTTCTATCTGATGTTGTTTCTATGATCATTAGTTTAGTCAGAGTCAATAGAAGAGGCAGATAAGGCTTAAGCCTCTGCAGCAAGCTTTGACTTAAGGCTAATTTGGAAAATAAGCAAGGCTTCTGTCAAGTGTTCACATGGTAGAAGAATTCTTCCATTTTCAGGAATAGAAAACCTGTAAATTTCTCCTGGAAGATCTGAAGTTTTTATAGGTTGGTGAGAAATTAAACCATATCCTAAATGTGAAATGTACAAACAGTGAATGCAGTTGGCCTCAGAATGTGGAAGAATTTAAAAGGTCTTGTTCTTCCTTGCCATAAGAAACAATAATCTGGGTTTCCAAAATATTCTGGAGTGGGTAATGTAGTAATATTTTGTAATGTAGTAATTTAGTAGTGTAGTATCTCAGAGATGCTACCTCTTTAGTAATGTGGTATCTCAGAGAACACGATTGTTCCTGGAAAACTAGTAGGCTTTTTCCTCAAGTGGCAGTATATCTCTTGCCCATAATGGCTAGTGAAAAAGTAAGGAATTTTATTTGCAGTAGTTTTTACACCTGAAGTCTCAAGATTTATACTTGCTATGACGACACTACAGGACTTACAAAAGTGTGGATGTGCCTGTTTGTCTAACTAGAAGTGTATATCTGCACGTGGGTAGGGGCTTCAGCTGTTGTGGTTAAGAGGCAGGCACAGTCACTGTTAGTGTCCAAATTCCCAGCCTGTTTCTTTGATGCACAGAAACCATTTCTCGTTATAGATGATAATGTAAAATAACTCCTCCTTTGATTATTTACTTGGGAATCTTAAGCCTAGTGGATCCTTGCAGGCTTTGTGCAGGATACCTGAAAAATAATCTGTTCTGTTCTCTGTCTTCAAAACACACAGAAAGCTGTCAGACTCACCCTCATTGTTTTGTTTTGGTTCAATGACCTTTTTTTGTAATGGTCAAGTGGCACCATTCTCAGTGAAGTATTACCTGCTAATGTTGTTCAGTGCCTGGCACAAAATTTTGACACTGTAATAAAAAGGATGTGTTCTGCCTAGTTGACAGTTAATAAAGAATGTTTTTTATCTGATGGGATGCTTTGTATTTTTAAAAAAGTAACATTAATAGAAGATTTTCCTAAGTGCCTGTATAAAAACTCATTAACTGTAAGAATTATCATATTTTCATTCATGATTTGCCTTATATCCTTAGAAAAATGGGTCAATTTTCTGAACAAGCTCTCAGATTCATCTGATCTAAATTTGTCTGTCTTTAATGCCCTCCAATTGTGTCACTCGAGGTATGCTATAATAACTAAGGTTAAGAATTGGCATGTTAGTGTGCAAATTCGGTTACTTTTTTGACTAGCTACTTCAAGCTTAGGTGGGGTGCATTAAAAATAAAATAAAATAATTTTTTTTTCTCCATGGAATTTAAAGACAGCTTATTTCACTTATATGCCTGATAACATTTTAGAAATCAATCAGTATTAGGTCTCATTAATTCAAAATAGTACTTATGAATTTGATTTTTGCCTTTTTTTTTTTTTTGACAGATTCATTCCAGAGTAAAGGCTGAGTTATAACAAGGTTCTAATGTATTTCAGCTTTTGAAGAAATTCATCAGCTGTTGATTCCTGTTATGTGACAATGCACTTCCTACAAATTGTGTTTAATGTTTTCCAGTTGTGTTTTGCTATAAAATGCTTTTTTAATTTTTATTTTTACAGGCTAAATTCCATTGATGTTAAGTATCAGATGTGGAAATTAGGAGTTGTTTTCACTGATAATGTAAGTTTCTCAGTTTATACATATATCTATATGTTCATGTTATAAAATTAACTAAGCACTTCTTAATGCAAAGTGCTTCAATGAGAGGTGTGAAATACTCTGGATTGTATTTATTTTACTACAGGAAGAAAATCTTGAAAGATTAAAGAGACATTATCAAAATATTTTCACAGTTACATTGGTAATAGTTAATAGAACCTCAGTCAATTCCTGCCCTATTTCTGATATGCTTTATTAGAAGCAATAAGAAAGTACTGTGCTATAGAATTAGAAAACTGACTGTATAAATGCTAATTGCCATTTTTCCTGTTGTTCAAAAATATTATGAACACTTCAATATTCCTGGAGCAGAGTCAGATCTATATAGTTAATGTATATTGAATTGCTAAATTTGTATCACTGAAACCAATAGTAAGATGTGCCACAGAATGATACAAATAATTTAAATAATTTGAAAAAGGGAGTCTTTAAAAGCAAAAAAAAACCCAAGAAGAGATAAACAACAATGTTAAAATGCAGTTTCTGTCATCATGATTTTTCAGTCTTACAATTATTTGTTTGCCTAGTTACTTAATTTATTGGTAAGAAAAATGGTTGGAGAAAAAATTTTTTGGAACTAGGACAGATGGAAAATGAAAGAGTAATCTGAATCTACTCAGGAAAAGTGGAAACAGTAAGCCTCCATGTCTAGAGCCAGCATGATCTGTAAACAGTGTTTGTTTGGGACTAGTATTTTTTAAGGGATGGAGAATAATTTCCCCTTTAAAGACTTGTCTTTTAGTTCAATAAAAATTAATTGATAGACGATCAGATGAAATTAACATTTGTGGTTACTTAAATAATACTTACATGTTTATATAGGAGCTTTAGTAGCTCAAATTATAAAATTCCTTTTATTGCCTGAACAGTTTTGTAATTGTCATTAACTAACTTTGGGCATTAATATTTTAATGCAATTATTCAGAAATTATTTTTTTAATTAATTTAAATCAGAAATTCTTTTTTTTTTCTGTAGCAACATTTACAATTAAGGGTCTAAGAATTTTAAAATTTGTTTTTGTAGTATAAATTCTGAATTTCTTGATTTTGCCCATATCTTATTGACTTTATATTTGAAGATTTAATGTTATTGCATGAATAGAAAATTCTCAACAATATCTAGAAAATTCTCTGTTTAAAAAGAACTGTTTTCTGTTTAAAGAAAAGCATAACTGAGAAGTTTCTAGTTTTCCTTATTGTCTTGAATTAAGTTATAGATGAAAGCCATGAATTCTATTTTGAATGTACTTTTTTTCTGTTAGTCTTTCCTTTACCTAGCATGGTACATGACCATGTCCGTCCTTGGCCATTACAACAATTTTTTCTTTGCTGCTCATCTCCTCGACATTGCAATGGGATTCAAAACATTGCGAACAATCCTGTCATCAGTTACCCACAATGGCAAACAGGTATCAACTGTCATCTCTTTTCAGTTTTTTTACTTAGGAAGTACACAGGAAAGATCATGTCATTACTTGGGTCAGGTGCTCTGCAGGTTGACAGCAGAAATGTTCTTTCATCATGAGCTGTAGAACTTGAGTTGATGACGAAGCTAGACAATGGGATTTCTAAGCAAAAGTGTTCTCCTCTCTGAAAATATTCCTGAATTTTTAGCAAATTACCTGTGAATTAAGGGGGAATTATTTATAAGGAACTTTTTAGATCTGGGAGCTACACAAGTGAAATATCAATTTACAGAATATTGAAGCTTCCTCCCAGCTGCTTTCCATTAAGCTCAGAGCAAAATCTGAATGATGCTGCAGTTGAGTATTGGAGTACTTGTTGCTGCTTTTCTGAGATATTGAAATATTAGGAACAGGGTTCTTTTTATATGTAATTTCATGCAAGTAAAAAGTTGCTTTCTTATTAAATTAGTAGATAATTGTATTTCAATTAATTATGTATTTAGGTAATTATTACTATTAGGTAGTGAATTTTCAGATCTTCATCTGATTTTGGGGATTCTATACGATTCTAATAATTGTTTCCTTTTGTATCTATACATAAGAGCTCTTTGTAATTATGTTTCTGTGTAATTTGTCTTTGTAATTGTTTGATCAAAAAAAAAAAAAGGAAATACACAATCTTTGCATGAGAATATGCAGATGTATTACTCTGTATTACAAAAATATATAAAGAGTAAAAGTTTTCCTGCTGCTACTACATACAGTTTATTGTTAGTTTCTTTTTTTTTTTTTTTTTAAGGAAAAGATAAATCACAATTCCATAATGGTGTTATGCCCATTCTGTAATTTTGTCTTCCAGCTTGTCCTAACAGTGGGATTACTGGCAGTAGTGGTGTACTTGTATACGGTAGTGGCATTCAATTTTTTCCGCAAGTTCTACAACAAGAGTGAAGACGGTGACATGCCAGACATGAAATGTGATGATATGCTAACAGTAAGTCTTGTTTTACTTTTTGGTTTTTTTTTTTTGTTTGTTTCTTTGTTTGTTTTCTCAGCCTTTTGTGGTTTTGTCCTGACCTTGTTATTTGGTATTCATACAGTCATGTCATTAGCCAGCAGGCAGGAAAGATTGCAGTTGAAAACAAAGGGACACATATGATGAACATCCTCAACAAATAGATCTTGTGTATGCTCAAGAAACTCTTCAATAAGGGAGGAGAAGAAATGTGGTACTATACTTTGCTATAGCTGTTCAAAAAATGCAAAACAATTACAAGCTGTGAAACTGAGCTGGCTAAAGGGCAGCACTTCTGAATCTTGAAATTCGACAGGTCATTCAGGAGGAGGGTCAGTTATAGACAAGAATTTTCATAAGTAATGCAAATACTTAAACTCCTGTTTAAACTTTGAAATCTATCAGTTTCTCTTAGCATGAGTTGCCATAGTTATCTTTAATAGGCAGTTCAGTAGCTACTGTGTTCAGAGCTGCCTTAAATTATTTTGTACTAAGACAGTGCTAGGCTTTGGAGCTATGGGTGGTAGGTAGAGCTTGAACCGCAAAGAATTTTCAAGATGCATTGCCCTTAATATCACTCAAAAAACAATCATGTGCAACAGTTAAATGTATTTCAGTGTGCTATGCAACGTGAATCTCTTCCAGGGAGTCAACAACATTGAAAGTCAAATAAATAGATGAACTGTTGAAGCAGAGTTGTATGTCTATATTTTTGTCTGGTTTGGGGCATTTAGCACACCAAAATCAGATAAACTGGAACATGGATCAGTGGAGGGCTGTTAAATTGTCAGGTGCTGGAGCACTTGCTGTGGGAAGAGAGGTGAGGGAACTGGGCTTGTTTGGCTTAGAGAAGAGAAAGTCTCAGGGTGGAGGGTGTGTGAGAGGAGTTAACAGAGTCTGCAGAAAGATTATTGGGAAGACAAATCCAAGTCCTAAAAGGAAGTACATGGCAGGAGACTGTGGACATAAAGTGGAAAAATGTGTTCTGAGGGGAGCCAAATGGATCATGTTGCTCAGAGAGGTAGTTGCAGCTTCCATCCTTAGGAAGTTGTAGTGAACTGACTTGGATAAAGCCTAAACCAATTTTTTTTGAGGCTGTAGTGGGCCCTGCTTGGAGGAGAGATCTCATGAAGTGATGTGATCTGACCTGCTCTGTAATTCTCTGAACATACTCATACCACAAGGCTATAATATTGTACAGGAATGAGTTAGAATAACATGCGGTATGCTGTAAAATCAAGTCTTGAAATGAGATTTAAAAGAAAATTATTATACATAACTTTTTAGAAATAAAAAAACCAAGACCTGTTACATAAGTAACACTACATTCACTCATTAATTATTACCTTTTAGTCTTGGAGTATAAACTATTTTCAGAAATCGTCAGATTTTTCAGGCAAGGGTTACTCAGCATTATATGGCACTATATCAATTTCTTACAGAAGGGATTTTGGAGACAGTGTGGTATAGAAATAGAAGAATGGATTTTTTTGTATAGTGAGGATTTAGGAGTTAGTTATTGTCATCACTCTTTTTTGATAGAGGCTGAGAACCCTTGACCTGCAGTTTGCAAAGGTGCTTAAAGAAAAAAAAAACCAACATTTGCATGCTCTAGATCTCTAGAGAGTGATACCATAATTTTCTATTAAATTAAACATGATAAAACTGGAAATTTTGTATTGTCATGATCCCAGGCAACTGTTCTGATAGACCTATTATACCACTTTTCATATCATAGTTTCACAGTGTTATTCTCAGATATTTTCAATAATTAGCCTGTTCTCTGCACAAGCATTAACAAAGATGTTTTGCTTGGTTGTAGGTTTTTTTGATTGTTTGTTTCATTTTGTCTAGAGGAGGAGGTTTGTTTATTTTTAAATTTGAATTTGAAACACTAAAAACAGGGAAAATCATTCACTTTTGAGCTGGGAAATAGGAAAAGGAGATGGCTATGGTGGTAATGATATTTCCTATTTACACTGCTGAAATGATTTTACATGAATCATGGGGTGCTGCTGAGCTTCTGGTAGTTGAACTTTTGATCTTATTGAACTGCTACGTAATGATAGAATATGAAATACTGCAGCTTCAGCTGCACACTAGCATTTCCCCTCCAACAGAAATTTGCATAATCTCAAAGGAGAGAAAAAGATGGCTTGACGTGTCATAGTTCCTAGACCGTAGACCAGTTCTACCAATTACTGAATTTGTAACACTGGGTATTTTTGCTTTTAGCAGCAAACAACCTTTCTATCCCTTTGGTTTGTTTTTTCTAGTGCTACATGTTTCATATGTATGTTGGAGTACGTGCAGGAGGAGGCATTGGTGATGAAATAGAAGATCCAGCAGGAGATGAATATGAAATCTATCGGATTATCTTTGACATCACTTTCTTCTTCTTTGTGATTGTCATCCTGCTTGCAATTATCCAAGGTATGCTTTTGTAATCCATAGTGGGACTGAAAGCATTATTTAGCAGTACAAAGATCTCAGTGCTGTGATAATCACAAACCTAAGATTCAGACAGAACACAAAGAATAGGTGTATATAGAATATCACACCCAGCTGACTCTCATGCACTGCTCTTCTGTGTCTCTTTAAAATCAGCAGGCTCTAACTGGATCAATAGAAACAAAAGAATACTGATTCACTGCAGTTTCTGTCTTGTCACTGCCCTTTCTAAAAGCCTCCTATAGAAATCTTGTGGCACAACTTAAAATTGTCCTTCAATGTAATCCATTCTACATGAGCTTTCATGGACAAAATCAGTACTGCTGTCAGTATTCCCTCTGCCAACATTGTAAGTTCTTGACTATCTGGCAGATCTTCAGATTAGTAATAGTGGTGTGAAAATTGGACCATAGCTTTAAGAGGTTAAATCTTTTCTTACATAAAATTGCTGTTTTGTGTGATGCTTCCTTATTTGAATAGTGTATAAGAGTAAAAAAGTGCTTGATATGGAACATCTTTAGTAAAGCCTGGTTAATGACAGTAGAACGTTAGCTGCCATTAGTTAGCTTTGGAATTTCAGTGAAACTATTTGACTGATAGTGTTTCTCACTGTTGTATTCTGGATAGTGGATACCTTATTTTGGCATGTCAAGGATTTTTTTTATTATGTTTACATTAATTATGTTTATTGATATCACTGAAGTACTTAAACCCCTGTTTGTTTTTATACTATACCTTTAAAATATTGTCAAGAGTGCCCTAAAGGTCACTTTTCATGAAAGTTTGCACAAGTTAACAGAAGTATATTCTCAGTTTTGGAAAAATTGATAAACAGTTTTGCTGGGTTCACTTGATGTCATAAATACTGATACCTCATTGTTTTCTGTCAGCTGACAGCTAACTTAGGATAATTTTGACAGCAGTAAGGGTTCTTTCTCCTTCACTACAAGGAAATTAATGAAGCAACTTTGAGCTTCTGGTAAATTACTCTTACTCAAGCAACAGGGTTTTTTTAAAGGGCTTGGGGAGGGTGGAAATTTTTTTATACCCTGAGTAGGCATATCTCATGAGGCTTATTTCTTCATTTTGTGAGTGGCTGAAGAATAGAGTCCTTAACTGTCCAAATTTGGGTACAGGAGCGTCAATAGTGATTGTGGAGTTAGTCTTTATTTGTATTGGAGTAAGTGAAGGGAAGGCTATAAGCATTTTACAGTGTGAGCCATAGAGCCTGTGATTCTTTTGCTTCTTCTTTCTGTGTCTCCCTCAAATGACCCCTTAGTTCTGTCAGAGCTCCAATAGTGGAAACTTGTGCTACATGACAACCATCTTGAGAGAGGATGCATGGAGCTCTGGGCCTCTCTGCATCTGCCATGCAATAAATATCTCATTTCTGTGAAATGTACAGTGTTATTTTTTTCTGTAGAAGGGCCTTAATCACTGTAAACTCATGAATATCTTAATGTACTAAGTCAAGATTATAGCACTGGGAATAAAACAGAAGTCTGCTTGTCCCATATTATAATTCAAAATGGTACTGCCAGACATATTACTGGTGTTTCTTTGTCTTGCTCTTTTTTCTTCATGGTTTTGTTGCCTTTCAAATGTATATTGGTATCTATTATTTCTGCAGAAGATTCTCATTTAATATTCTTTATCAGAATTATGTTTTCCCTGGATTTCTGGATATTCTTTGTCACAGTTGTTATTGAACATTAATTATAATTTTAACTTAAACCCTAGGTTTAATTATTGATGCTTTTGGTGAGTTAAGAGATCAGCAAGAGCAAGTTAAGGAAGACATGGAGGTAAGAACATTCAGTTGCTGAATCACACATATTCTCAGATTTCATGAGTATGTGTTTTCAGTAAAAATACAATTTAGCTAGTGGATAGTTTTTCAAACCAGGAGAAGAATACAATCCTGTACATGGTCTGATACCATACAATGTGAATTGTAAATCTGTGGCTAATTTAAGCCTTTTGGATCTTCAAACTAGAGGTTTCCTACACAGGGTGTTAACACCGTCATGTTGCATTTAATCTCAGATGTAAATTTCTTTGGTTAATATATGTGTGAAAGTATCTTGTACTTTGTGGTTTTCTATTCTGTCATTGAAGTATATATGTAAGAAGTCAGGAAAGTGTTGCAAACCAGCTTCACTTTATAATGTGAACTCAGAGCATATTCGGTTTCAGGAGGACGAGGATTGAAGTAAATACTGCCATTTGTCACAGTAAGTGCTGCTTAACACTAAAAAAAAGTCTGCTGTGATCAATGTATACCATTCTGTCTCCTGATACCTGTTCACGTAGAGCTGGAAAAGATTTATTTTTTTAAACAGTAAGAAGCTATTCTGATGGTAGCTAAGCTTCTATTCAAGTGGTTTTACTGAGATATCCAATTTGAATGAAAAGTATTTTTGTTCAGTGCATATTATATATGTTGTATTGCCATTTTCAAGCAAATTACTTTTTTGCCGTTTCTGAAAGGAGGGCAGGTGTTATATGTAGTGTTGAAGTGCTCTGTATTCTTTCTTCTAGACTAAGTGCTTTATCTGTGGAATAGGAAATGACTACTTTGATACAGTGCCTCATGGCTTTGAAACACACACACTACAGGAGCACAACTTGGCCAATTATTTGTGAGTACACTAAAAATGCACTCCTCACTAACTCATAATCCTCACAGCCTTCACAGGTACCTGGTTACCTCATTTGCATAAGTAATAGTCAGTGCTGTTCAGCCTTGATGTGCACTTGTACTTTCTGAATGTATTATTCTGGGGAAGTGACAGCAAGGAATTAATTAATTAAGTTTCATATCCTGCTTTCCAGCTTGGTTTTGGCACAAGAAATTTGTATGAGGTTGTTGGTAGAAATGAACTTGGTATATGGCTGCAGAGGCCACATAAATTGTAAAACTGAATGAGGTGTATAAGGTACAGAGGAGCAATATAACCTGGCCTGGGGACTGATGGAAAGAGAGAACAAAAAAACTTACATTTAACAAAATATTTTGTGTGGAGTGCTGAGGCTGACTAAGAGAACCAGGGACAAAGGGAGGTTGGGGAACTGTAAGGGGGAGCTAGAAATGAGAGGGATCAACCAAGGGCATCAGGTCCACCTTGGAAAATCCAAGCAGAGCACCAGTGACCACTAAACTAAATAAAGCCAACTATCAGGTCTACAATCACTGTATCATACTGTTCCTCTCGTGTATGAAAGTCCAGTGCCAGAGTGTATTTCATCCTAGTGCTATCAGTATGAAGCAGGGGATGGATTGTGTCTTTGTGTTTTTAAACTGGCATTGTATATGCACAAAATAATGAGATTGCGAAGTCAAACAGAGCTATAAAAACTTTCCACCTGAAAAACAGGTTGTGCAAACACAATACATTGAAAGCACTATCATATGGGGTTTTGTTCCTGCTTAATAAATACTGAACAAATAGCATACTATAGCATACCTGCTTTAAAGTGCCTCAGCCTGAGGAATTTTTTTCTTTTTGTGCATGACCATATTTTATGTTTTTACATATATTTGGAGAGAATGTCTCTTATGAGTGAAATTTTGAAATTATAACCCAGTGAATGTCTGCTCAAACCCTCAAGACTAATGTTTTTTTCAAAAATTACAAGTTCTTTTCTGCTCATGTTGATCTTAGATACACTACTAAAATATCCCAAACCTGTAATTACAGCAACAGAAATGTCTTAGATATCCTCAGCATTTTTTATTCAGTGTGGGAAGAGGAAAAAAAATTTCCAATGTCCATTTTCTGTCTGCTTCCAAGTGGATTTTCATGGGCAAGAAAATGTTGTGTGTTGTAAGTTTCAGATTAGAAAGTTTAGAAAAATCTTCATTTTAACTGAGTTGCTAACTACAGTAAGTCAAACTGATTATCATGCATTTTAATATACAACTCATTGGGCAATGAATATCAACAGTGTCAGAAAAGTGTTTAATCTGTCTCAGAATACTATCATAGATAAAAATCTGGAATTTGTAAGTCTATGAACAGCATTATCACTGTACATTCTAAAGTATATCCATCTCCTTGTGGCTTGCCTAATGTTTCCACTCTATTCATAATAGCTGTTTTCTTTGCTTTTAGGTTTTTTCTGATGTATCTTATTAACAAAGATGAAACTGAGCATACAGGACAGGTAGGTTGAACAACTCTATTAATGTCAGCTGATTCTAAAATAAAAGTCATTCAGGCTTGGAAAAACTAAGATTTTTCTGGTGGATAACCCCTGTATGGCGTGGAACATAACTGTCACTCTTCTAAGCAATTCTGAAGACTTTGGTTGCTTTATGTTAGGGTTCATTCTGAAGCACTTTCTATTCCTTTTTTGGTATCTGAACCTGTTATTTTTAAATTGTTATTTCCACAAAATATAAGTACATACTATTAATAAAAATGAGAAAGAATATTGAGGTATTCTGTGAAAGCAGAATTCATTTTGAAAGCATATTCATTTCTCCCTTTTGATTTTTTTTAAATAGTCTTTGTCTTTTATTACTATCATCTGCATATAAACTTCTATGTCTACATTCCTGAATAAGCCCATAAGAAAAAACTTGTGCATATATTTAAAATGAAAAATATGTGAACTTTTCTCTGGAGGTTTCTACTGTGTTCTTTGCTCTTTCAAACTTCTGGTGCCCTCTTCAACTTCCTTTAAGTATATTAAAAATCACTAACAAATGTATGACCTTTACAGTCTTTTTTTTTTTTCCTAATGATAGTCTTTCAGCTGACTAAGCAAATGTTCCTGCATTGCAGATCAAAACACAAAAGAACTGAATAGTATTGCATATATAACCCTACTTGGGTCAGAAGGATGATTTGCTATAAAGCTATATAGCTTACCCTTTCTGAACTCTGACATGCTGTAATCATCTTCGTTGCATAAATCTTAGCCTTGTCCAGTACAAGATTTTATGTGTTTGCTTTGCTATTTTTGAACATCTGTTTATCATTTGAGAATTTCATACTAACTGAGATTTTTGAAAGTCTTTTTTATATGCACTTTCTGTTTTCTTGGCAGTGCATCCTACTGTATTCCCTGAAGACAGATACCTACTAACTATTCAGTTTTGATACTGTGATAGTGATAGATGATAGTCTGAAAATTGAGAGTATTTCATACTACATAACTTCTAAGAGCATGCTTTAGTGATAAACGTGGCACTAGTTTATGGTTGGATTAAATTATCTAAAAGGTCTTTTCCAATCTAAATAATTCTATGGTTCCGTAACTGGTGTAACATATATCATTTCTACCATGAAATTTTCACAATCAAAACCACATTTAAGTAGTATGATTAAAATAGAAATAAACTGACATGCTCTTTACTATTCTTCGGAATGTCTCAAGACAGAACCCTACCCAAACAAATAATCAGAAAGGAAGAAATACCAAATGCCACTGACTCAGAAAATACTCACTGTAAAGGTCATTTTTGTTTATGTATTTTTTGTAGACATATTTTGAAATGACTGATACAGAAATTCAATCAAATTTCTATGACAGCAAATATTCTGCTTACCTTGCTATCTGTCTTGTGGCCAGCTTTAATTGAGCTTTACAGTGCTCCTTGATGTGCAAAAAGAACTAAACTACCTGGTTCTCTTCTGTGAATTTCTATAGTGCTTTTTGACCAGGTGACAAAAACCTAAAAGCTATTCTAAAAAAAATCAAAGTCATTAACATGATTTTTCAGATGTTCAACAACCTTGCATGCACAGAATCAAAAAAAGTGAAGTAATATATAAATAAAAGAAAAAAAAAAGTAATGGTTGATGATTTCTCATTAAATAAAGTTAAATAATTTAAACTGTGTTTCTTTCAGGAATCATATGTATGGAAAATGTATCAAGAACGGTGCTGGGAGTTTTTCCCTGCTGGTGATTGCTTCCGAAAACAATATGAAGACCAGCTCAACTAAGCAAAAATGAGGATTTCTGGACATAAATGTCCATGTATTTCCCAGCTCTTTTTGGAATGTCTAAAAGATTTCTTAAATCCCCAAAGCTGTGTGCATTTTGGAGCACCAAAGCTCTGTTTTTAATGACCCAACTGCACTTTTATTTTCTTGTGTATTTGCTTTGAGAACACTGGAGTAAAGAACAATGAAAAATTACAGCAACTTTGGAACCAAACCAACCACTTGCACAGACAAAAGATATCTCTATACATAACATGTACACACAAGTAGAGACTTGAGACAGCTGATTTTTGAAACTGCCAGATGATACCCTTGTCTAAAAGATCACACATGGGGTGACATGGTAGCAACACTCATTTGGTCTGTTTATTTCATCATCCTGGAAGGAACTATATATAGTTCACAGAGCACCATAAAAGATTGTTGTGGACACTAAGTTGTGGGGAAATAGTGCCTTACTATATGTGGGTTGAGCTATGCAGAAGATGAGTGCATGATGACATTTTTTTTTCTTTATGTCTTCCCTTCCAATTTAATATTTATTTTGTGGTTTTGGTGGGTTTGGGAGGAAGGGATTTGATTGTGCACATCTTTTTAATAAGAGTGGTGTGTCTCAGGACAAGATTAGGTTATTCTCATCAAGTTAATTTCACATTTACCTTACTCTTTAGCTTTTTGCTTTTATTTTGGTGATGCTCTGATACAACACTGCTACTTTATGAAATCTTTGTATGAATACAAGACAGCTGCAAAAAACACTTTAACAAGAAATGTTTCATTGCATGTTTATTATGCAAGTTTAAAACAATCAAAAACAACCTTCAGAAACAAGTTGATCAACATGAAAAAACATTCACAATAATTATATCCATAGTAATAAAGTGTTGTGGGCTTTATTGTACATCTGGAACAAGTGTCATCAACCAACAATATGAATATATGTTATGAATTTGACAGTAATTTTGGTTTTTTTAATTTCCTTTCATTCATTTCTGCCACCTGTGATCGATAGTGGAGTTGAAGATTTTCTTGTTAAATTATTTTTTAAAAGCAAAGCTGAAGCAATATCCATTCAGGGACTCCATCAGTTACATCACAAAACACCAATGATGTGTACATTACTCCATTTTGAGTCCTTTTCAATTGTAATGCCAATCTTTACAAATAAAAAGAGACATTCAGAATGGAAACAAGCTGGTTTTGGTAGCATTTGAAGTCTTTATCATAGAGTCTTTTTATCAATCCCTAAATTAATTTCAACCACTTCAAACGAGGATTAAGCTACTCTTACCTTAATTAAATGTTTAGGTACTGTTTTTGGTCTCTTCTGCTGGACTTCTTCCTATTCTGTTGCTTTCCCTCATTTCTTTGCAGGTCACATTTTTTGTCATTAAAAAAAATTCTGTATCAATATTCAGTTATAAATGAAAAAAATTACAATTAAGGGAATAATCACTTAAAAATGCTAAGGCTGTATTCTTAAAAGCCAAGCTTTCAGTTCTGTGAATTTTGCTGAATTAGGTATCCTGTTCACAGTTCTGGAAAAATTCTCTCAAACTTTGCAGGATTTGAGGCCAGAGGCTGGGCAGACTCGTTACAGTGCAAGGGACAGGTACAGCAACTGCAATTTGTATTCAGTTTTTAAACCACTCCCACCCAGACTGGAACATTCAGTACAGCTCTATTTCCTCCCTATTTGGAACAACTTCATAAAGCACCTTTATTGAGCCTTTCTGGGATTTGTGTCTAAGATTTAGAAATGGGGAGTTGTAGTAATGTTTCTTTTTGGATGTACTACCTTACAATAGTTGTTGTTTGACATGTAAGTACTCAGGCTATCTTCATTTTGCACATTTTGTAGAAAAATACATAGCTAATGAGTCTGAGGGATATTTCAAGATTCCTTTATCTTCAAAACAAATTCAAATGGGCTTTGTGTAAATACCAGAATAAATGTGACATGTTTCTTTAACCTCAAGTTCCAAGTCAAAGATGTTGTTGACAGACCTTTAAATTCTGGTTTATGCAGTCCCCGCTGTAGGCTTTCTGTGAGTCCCAGAGCCTTATCATTTCCTGTTTGATGCACTAAGTTTGTCGTGGAGAGCCTTTATCTTAACAGATAATTAAAAAAAAAACCCTCTAGTGTACACTTTTAACAGGATAATATTATTTAAGCAGTCTGCATACTATATAGTACATACCGTGGGATACAATTTAATATTTTTAAATTTGTTTTAGCTGTAGGCAAAGTTGAAAAAAATTCTTATATTTTACTGAAAATTACTGAACTTCCTGCAACTGTTCCAAATGCAACTTCTTTGAATTTTTGTGATGTAGTCAACCAATACAGACAGTTCACGCCTTTAATAGCTGCATCAAAAGAAATTAACATTGACACAAGAGTCCTGTATACTAGCACAATGTACAAGAGCAGGTGATAATAACATGTCACTTGAAAACTACAGTTTTAGATCCAAGAAATGAAAAAAAAAAATGGTGTTTATGCATGTTGTATTTAAGGTAAGGTTATACTTACACATACATTTGTGTGTGCTAATGGTTTTTTTTAGCTGTTAGTTAAATTTACTGATTGTGTCAGTAAAACAGTAATTTGCAGGGGGAAATAAAGTATCTCCCAACCCTTACTGGAAAAAAGCAAAGACAGACTTTTTGCTATTTATCTCTGAATGTAAAAAAATTTGAGAAGACCTCCAAAACTGATGATCCCAGCATATCCATGTTGATTTCAACAAAGGAATGAAGAAATGAAAGGCAACAGAAAAACAAAGTAAGATGGAAGAGTAGTTGAGGTGTGATTTATTTGTGGAAGTTGTTGTCTCCTTATATATTTCTGCCTTTGAACTGAAAATTTTTGCACCTTCTTTTGATAATCTGTTTTGTCTTTCCTATCCCTTAAAGTTTGAAGTTTATCTGTGTTTTTTTACTGAGACGATCGCAGAAAATTGAAAGGAAGATAATGATTCTGTAATATCCTTGGCCACTGCATGACTACAAGATTAATTCTAATAGCATTAATATGCTATTTAAGTTGTTCAATATTTTAATTTTTACTATCTTCCTACTGTTGCAGAGCTCTTACTAATAGGAATTCATTAATGTTTATTTCTATAACTATGATAATATTCCTGCCATCTTAAGAGGCACTGAATAATTCAGCTTACTTACATAATCACCTGTAAAGTATTTATAGGATGGCACATTTTCTAAACTAGAATATTTTAAATGCTTTTTTGTTCATTAGCCAAAACAAATAAAACTGGTGTCCAAAACAATCTTTGTCAAATGATAAGACATCTATCACCAAGAGCATGGGTGGGTATGTTCTTTGATTAAATCTGTCTAATATTCATGCTCATGAATACAGCTTCTGCAATCTCTCTCCTTTAAGTCATAGCTGCTTTTATTTGTATAATTAGTTGCTTCTTTATCCATTTTCTTCAGCTTTTCTAAAGCTATGCCAAACTATAGAAGCTAGGTTACAAACAGAATTTCAGACTATACAGATATTTAAGCAGAATGATATAAATATACCTTTTTATGGGGTTTTTTTGTAGTTTTTCTTTTCCTGGATTGCAGTTTTCATTTTCATCTACATAATATTTTAAATGTATCCTTGCAACTCCTTCCATTTTACTTCACAATTATCTTTTTGGTTTGGATATTGTGAATTGGATGTTTAGGCAAAAGGAAGTGTCTCTCTTACGTGGTAGGAAAGATTTTTTTCAGCAGTTACTGAAGATCTCCATCAACCAAACAGCATCCTTGTGTCATGTCAGTGGAGGTCAGGAGTTGAGGCAATTCTTGATATGAGCAGCTTGCTTCTCTAATAACATGGCTACAGGCTAATCTGCAGTTACAAAGGCTTAACCTATTCATTTGCTGCTGGGTGGGAACATCTGAGCTAAAGTTCTCATTAAAAGAACGTACTGAAATTTTTGGAATGGAAGGGGGAAAAGTTGAAAACCTCACAATTAAAATAAACTGAAGGTCCTTTCTGTTGGTCCATTGTGTAAAAGCTCCAAGTTTGCACACAAGATGCAGTCAGTGACTTTGTACAAATTGCAGTTACATAGATTAAATACCTCTCTCTCTAGATATGTTTTAATAAGAACCTTTGGAATGCTGAAGGGATGGCTAAAGAATTGTGGATCAAGGAAATTGATTAAAAGATTTTGGTTAGTTGTTCTTTATGTAGTGCTAGGAGGATAGAATGAAACTGCATGAATTGATCACACTGAAATAAATAGAACCATGCTGGGAGACTCAGAGAAGGGAAAGTCCTCCAGTCCTGTAGCTACAAGTGAATAAATGGCAGAAGTGTAAGGGGTCACGCGCTGTTGTTGTATTTCTTCCAAGATTAATAAATTGCAGTAATTTTGAGGAAGTGTTGTTCTCAGTGTGATCTGCACAACAGGCTCAGTGTGGCTCGGAGATGCATTATTCTGTGAGCCGTGCTGTGCCTGTTGTGCAGATCAGCGGGAAGGGAGGAGGATGGATGACATCTGCCTTAAACAGTGGCATCCAGAGGGACTGCTCTTCCCTCCTGTGGCAGTGTGCTCATGCTATGCTCAGTGCATCCAGTTCTGAAGAGATCCCTTCCATCTCCCTCAGTGCCCGGGAAAAGAAGACAAGTGTTCTCTTGGTTGTGCTATTGGCTCAGTCCTCTGGCAGCAGACTGTGCACTGCTCTACCTGCTGATGCACACACACTTGCAGACACTTCCTCGTGAGAACAAATTGAAGTTAAATTGATTAAACAGCTGCTCAGTGCTGACAACAAGGCATGTCCTTTTATCGTGTGGTCTACCTAATGGAAGGAAAATTGTAAATTCACTGACTAGGAAATAGAAAAGAATTAATACCACTGGACCATATAGTGGCACTTGATTTTTGGCTCTGTCCAAACAAGATAAAATTTTAGGCACTAAGTAAAATCCTGTGAACTTTTTAGGTGTCTACAATCTATATTAGAATAAGTAGCTTTATAGTTTTGATGTACCTAGTGATCTGTTTTAAAGGGATTTTTTACAATTTTACCCTAAATAAATAAAAAAAATAATGGTAATGATAAAATAATATGGCAATATATAATAACAATATTTTATAAAAGAGCAGTGGTTCGTAGTGTTCTGTGCACATCTGGAAGGCCACTTACTGTTTAAATAAATCTGACAGAATGGAATGAGCTTTGGACAGGAAATACTGACACTGAATTTATTTTCTTCACTGGTTCTTTATGCTTGGACAAGTATAGAATTAATAATAATTTAAATGCAAAAATGTAAAGATACATCCATAATCTAAGAATTTGTCTCTCCCTGATTTAGCTTTCATTGTTCTTGACTGTAATGAGGCAATATTTCTTTCTATTTGCTCAGAGTTCTGCCCCATATCAGTAGGTTAATATCCCATACTTTGCAGTACTTGGAAGGGACTCTATACAAAGGCCAAAATAATCCTGGATCATTTCAGAGAAAAATGCAATATAATTTTCTGAACTAGTAGTCCTTGGCAATATACAAAATCCACTTCTTGTTTAGATTTTGCTTCTGCAAATGATTTCATAAACCCTCTAGTATGTCACAGATTGGAAATTATTCTTTTTATCTTTTTCCAAATCTTTATTTGTCTGAATGATCCTTAACATCTAAAAAGTGTGCAAATATAAATTAGGGACTTTCCAGTACTGAGTGGTAATAGCAATCTCCAAAGTACATAATCAACAATCTATATACTGTTCACTTCTGTATGCATCATGGAGCTGAGGTATAATTACTTACTAATTAGTTACAGTGTTTTTGTAAGGAATCTTTATGCAGTCTGAAATACAGTAGCCTCTTATCTGGACTTATTTGATTAAAAAACATAATAATCAAAGTAATTAATATGCCTGCAAGACTAATATGCACATTTCACCTAGATCATTTTTATGCAGGTTCCTTGCCATAGGATTCCAACAAAGTTACAAGAGACTTGTTGAAATGAGTTTCCAAGGAGCAATCTGAATAATACTGCTCAAAATGTTCTTCCTGGGAGAATTGCTAAAAAGCAAGTCACATTAAATTCTCCTCCTATTGTTTGCTGCTCAATTTGTCATCTGGGGAAATGTAAGTTCAAGAAACTGTAACTCTGAAAGGAAGTTACTGTAGAAGGCTGTTTTACAGTTAACATTTTGCAAATATGAGCAGCTCTTGACAAACTGTGGCCCAATTATACAGTTTGCAGTTTAACCATTATTTGTGTGTAGAAGCATCTGTGCAGGCATTGTTTTGACCAAGTTGACCTAGAAGAAGTAAACAAACTTATTTGTTGTGCTTGTGGTCTTGCCACTGTAGGCCCTACTCTCATTATCTGATATCTTTTTTAGGCTTTGCATCCTCATTCTATCTTGCTGTGGCTTAATTTGTGTTCTCGCAGTTTGGGTTACTTTTATTACCTGAGGTCCTCTAAAGTTTCTTCACTATATGTAAATTGCTACATGCTCCAGAAACTCCAAAGAGTATAGCCAGGGGGTCTAAGTGATGCACCAGAATTAACTGAACAGGGAGATTTTGGGATAAGATGGATTCTGGCTCAGGCAACATGATCTAGGATACCATATTTCTAGGTCACATGCCCTCTTTTTTTTCTGTGGAGAAGACATGCAGAGAATAATTATAGAAACTTGTCCAGTTGCATGGGAGCAATGACAGTTCCAAAGTCATAAAAGAAGGAAGTGGCAATCCCAAGAAAATAAACGAAGCAACTCACAAAATTTTATACAAACCAGGGTAGTAAAGGATCAGGAGTGGGCAAAATGACATGTTTTGACAAAACTAGCATTATTCTTGTAATATACCCCAAGACAGCTGAGGAACATAGAAGAACTAATGTGTGTGTTGATATTTAGGGAAGTCTCAGACTTACTGTATATATTCTAACTCTGCCATGCTTGTATGTCAGAGTTAGTTACATGGCAGTGAAAGCACAATTTCCTGTATTATAACATGTGTCATGACCAGCTGGAAAAGGGAAATTCTGACATTAATATTAATTAGAGAAGAATTAACATTTTTTGTGGAAAAAAAACACTTTTGGATGCATACAGATATTGATGGATACTTTATCAAAGTTATTACATGATGAAATTGTATAGTACCCTCTTAATTTTCAAAATTAATTTACTCAATATGGGATCTGAAAAGATTGATGTTTCTGTATATTGCTTTTGCAATTCACCTGTATTCTTAATATGATTCAAATTAATTAATCTGGTCTAATTTGGAGGCATAAAATAAGCATAAGAAGAAGAAATGTTGATTTCATTTTTAGTCATGTAACCCCAGAGCTTTTTACAGTTCAACTGAAACAGTGAATTTCCCAGATTTTCTCATGAGTAATGAGAACGTACAGTGTTGCAGCCACAAAAGGAAATAAATTTCTAAGGAAGACACTGTCTTAATTTCTGAAAATTTGTGAGGACTGTATTGATCTGATAAATATTTCTACTTTTCTCCAAGGAGAACAGCCATGGAAAACTATTGTTTCTGTGTTCTTCAAGACAATTCTTTTCTGAGGGGGTAGTGAGGGGAAGTCAACAGTACAACAATATGAAACTTAATTTCATCAAATCATAATAGTAATTGCATCTCATACTTAGTTTTGTTAAAGGTTTGACTAACCATCTTCTGAGCCATTTGCACTAGCTTTGCAGGAAGATCAGTTTCAATGGAGAGGATTCTTCCACTTATAAAAGAGATTACTTTGGAAAAATATCAGGACGATTAAATAAAAGAAATAGAAGTCTAGAAAATCATGAGTGTCCTGCTGAGAGTGCATGGGAATTGGTTGTGCTAACCCTAACCCTATGTACAATGGACAAGGGGACTAAACAGTGGTTCCTGGGATATAGTCTGGAAATTAGGAAAAATCTTTTCACAAGGAGAGGGGTACAGCACTGGAAAAGTTGTCCAGGGACTCCCATCCTTGGAGATGTTCAAAGTTCATCTCTGAGTAGAAGCCTGGGCTCTAATGCTATCCAAAAGTGCTGTTCAAGCAAGACTGCTTTGATTCTGTTGGACAGAAACATCAAAATGGTTCTTACTCTTTCCTAAGCTCCCAGTTATAGGGGCAATTAATTTTGGATACAACAGATTGCTGGGCTTCATGTCCATTTAGTCAGCAGTCAGACATAGTACAGCCACTCTACTTTTGTGCTATATTATCTGTCCTAAAAGTTTGTATAAAGCTTTTATTTGATTTTTTTCCAGAAGTTCACTGTGATTTAGAAAGGCCGTTACAATGGGAAAGGCTTTAAAAACTGAAGTAACTTTTTTTTTACCGGAAATAAATTTCTAAGTTCTCAAAAAATTTGAAAGTAATTCAGTGATTTAAATTTTATTACTTTCATCCATGAAAAGGGATAACACAACTCCTCTTGGAAGGTAATAATCTGAGTATGTAACCTTTTGATGACAAAACCATTGTTGTGGATCTGTTTGAAGAGATTGAAGTGTGTCTGACTGAAGTGTTTGAATGCCTAACAGAAGGCTATTAGGAATCAAATTTGACAATAATTTTCATTTCTGCTTTCTTCTGCTCCCTTTCAGCTGTCATGGTCTTTAACATTCTGTTTCCCAAAATATCCTCCTGTAATCACTGCATGAAACTGTTTATCTTTAAACCCAGAAAGAACAGGCAGCTAAAATGATCAACATTCTTCTAAAAAGTGAAAAATGTCGCCCTGTCAAGATTAGTTGCAAAGAAAGCCAGAAACTAATATTGCAAATTACATTTAAGGGAGTCCTTTGGTGAAAACAGGTTTTACACGATAAAACACATCTAAGTATTCATGGGGTTGCAGAAATAAGTAGGTGAATTCAGTAAAATAAGGTCCATAAACTAATCATAATCAATGGAAGAAAAAAGATCACTAATTATTATCAAAACCCTTTCTGGGAATAGGAAATTACTTAAAAATGTATTTAGTGACTTAGATATGTTCTACAGAAGTAGAGAAAATCATTCAAAGCTGAAAGGTCATTTATAAAGTAATAAGGTTTCTGAAATTTATTTTTTCTTTGGGGAAAATAATTTAAAATACAAAGTTTCTACTATACTTCTTTAGAATGGTTCTTTTTTTTTTTTTTAAGCAGAACAGGGTGAAACCCCTAGCTAAACATAACTTTGAAAAATAAATCTAGAATAAAGAGAAAATGTTTGTGTTGCCTCAGTTTTAGAAAAGCAGGGTTTGATAGAGGGCAGATACACCCCTGAGCACAGTTTTGTGGCAGTATTCTAACATGCCTTCTGCTTGTGGCTGGACCAATTCATGGGCTGGATTGCAGCATGCTGAGAAATGCTAAGCCTCTTTTATATACTTGACTGCATGCCATCACCAGGCATGCAGCAAAGACCAACCAGTGGGAAACTAGAGAAATAAAAATTATCTTCTCAGCTTCTCTGGCTTGTTACAGACACAGGTAGAACAGAATTATTACCAGGATTTACCCACTGGGAGCTCTGCATGAATATCACAATGAAATAATTGAACCATGCAGCCTGACTGTTAAAAGAGTTCTGGGAAAAAAAAAAAAAAAAACCAAAAAAACCACCAAACACTGAATAATCATACAGCTTGCTCATAATCTTAGAGAGATTTGAACAGGATCCTAGCCCTTATGACAGTGAGCAGCTTGAGGACAGTGAGCTGTGCAGAAAGCTAGTGCAACTGGCTCAGAAGGAGGAACCTTCATTTTTGGAAAGGATATTGAAGGGTTTATCTGTTAATGTGTTGAATGGTTATGACTGAAAATTTCCTTCTTTACACTGCAATATAAGACAGAAAGATATAAAAGTAACTTGAGCTCTCTGATTCACAAGAATAATGAAAGAATAAATAATCTGTGTGTATAAAACTTGAAGCTTGATATTTGCAAGTAACCTCAGTCCTTTTAATAATGTGATAATTGTTTTAGGAAAGTGACAGAAACATTTTTTTTAATAAAAAAAAAAAATCATGGTTAAAATACCAGGTTGTCATTTTCCCCTTTCATTTTAACCTCAAAGTCCATTTGAGATGTGGAATGTCTGCTTCCCAGAGTAAGGAGAGTTCCAGCTGAGCATGAACTGACGTCCAAGATGAGACCCTCGTGCACACCAGTGTGGGGTATCTGTGGCAGAGTCTCTTGGGGACCCTGACATGTCGGTGTTGCACAACTCAGGGAGATCAATCTGGTAAATTAAATGAAGAACACCCTAGAACCCTGGAGCAGAATGTGGCATAGTTATACAGCTTTTAGTTTTTACTCCATTGTTTCAGAAAGAAAATAATTTTAAAAGCAACTGTTGATTCTTATATTCTTAAATATTCTTTTTCTTAAGAAACCATTGCAATATATGATTGTGTTGTCTAAATAGATACATAATACTTACTTTCTTTGTTGTCTGGGAGCCAATTCCCAGTTGTCAACAAGCTGTGCAGAGATTCTTGTATTTTTCCTGTTTACTGATTTTCAATTTGTGATAATTTCTTGACTATCAAAAGAGGAAAAAAGATTTCTATTCGGACTACCTACCTTTTCTTGAAACTTAATAGCAAATGTATGTTAATTTGCTTCAAATGCTTTCTTTTTCCTATCATTTTTCCTTGTTTCAAATGCTAATTATTTTTTGTGTGGCATATATTTTTGCTTCATTACTGGTTAACATTTTCTCCCTGAGGATTCTGCCAGTCACAAAGCTGTTCAATTGTCTCTTGGAAAAACAGAATTATGAGTTTTTCTCCTGCAAATTTGTGAGGCTTATTTTCTTAAATCTGTATTTATTACTTTGTCATTTCTGTTATTTTTTAATTATTATTTAGTTATCTCTAAACTCTCTTCAGATACCCATGTTTTCCAACAGAAAATTCAGAGTAACATGCTTACCACTTACATGAATGTTTTGTGTATCAAACATTAAGAAACAGAATGCAATTACAAATAAGGAAATTTAGACTGTTATCGCATACTTACAGCTGCAATGAAAACATGTCTTCACTTGAATAGGCTATAGTGTTCTTGTTAATGTCAACTGTGTGTAGGTATTCAAATTCAGATATAAACTAATTAATTATAATTGCCTCTATAAGATTCTTTTCATGCCTCAAAACAAAGCAACAGAGAAGAACAAATGGGTCAAAAATTCACTTTCTTTGCTTAGTATTTTTTCATGCTTCATCTAAAAAATATTAATTGTTATGTTGTTTCAAAGCAATGAAGACTTATTAACTTAATACTCTAGAAAAAAATTCCAGATGTGTTGATTTGGAGTAGATTTTCTCATATAAATATATATCTATATATATATATATCTCAACCGGAGATCCCAGTCTTGATATAAAAAAAAAATCTTAGAAATCCTAAAAGAAGCAAAAAATCTTGGTCATGAAAATAGTAAGATTCAGATTTGGGGCTTTGAATTTCATATGTTATTCTTATGAAATCCTTTTCGATGTCATTGCATGCTCTTACTGTTTTATGCATTCACATTAGCTGGCTACTGCAAAAAAAAAAAAAAAAAAGCTTGCAATTGCTTGTTTTGGTTCAAATAGTACCTTCTGTAGCCTCTTCCAGCCATGGAGGTCAATGGCAGCTTTAAAGGAGGACAGATTGTGAGAAAGAGTGGCCTCTGAGTTTTGTAGGATTACCCTGATTGAAAATGTTGAACTCACTTTCTTTCACAGATTTTTGAAAGAAAGAGCATAAACTTTAATATTTTTTTTTAGCTTCTGTAGAGAATTGACTTACGTTTTATAAAATTGCAGTTAACAAATTGTATTTGAAGAGAACATATCTCTCAAACATCCTACATTTCTTATATTAACAGTGTGCAGAAACAAACTTTTCCTTATTTATTTCAATGCTTGATCAGACTCAATTATAGAAATTAAAACCTTATTTCTAAAGTTAGTTTGTCAAATACAACAAAAATATTTTTTCTATAATTGATCTAGCTAAGCTTCATTTTTCTAAAGCACTTTTTCATACTCTATTTTTCACACCCACACAGATATTTTATTTCCTATTGAGTCGTCTCTCAATTTTGTTTTGATAAATTAAGCATATTGAATTCTTTACATATTTCTCTGTAAGATAATTTCTTGAGACCTTATAAATATTTTGAAAAGCATGTTTTTTCAAGCATGAGGTGGAGAATCATATGCACAGTAGAAGCATACACAAAGAGTCAAGTGAGCACTCATATGACTTCTTCATGCTGCCAGGGTTTGGTTAAATCCTTTTGAAAGTGGCATCAGGCTGAAAACGTGACTATTTCCTCGAAAACATATTTATCACAGTTGAATATTTTCAAGCCCAACTGCTTTCCAGATGAAGATGAGATTGTATTTGTTATTTGTTAACCTGTGATTTCAAACCATTCAAAATGACCAGTCAATATAAAAATCCTTATGTAACTGTCTTGTCCTCCTTGCTGTGCTGTTTTCCACTTGGAAGAGGAGTCGAGCAGTTTGGCAACAGTATTTAAATTAATTTCCATTAAAATACTACTGCTGGTTACCCAACACTAATTCCAACAGAATACCTTATGGAACTTTTCACTTCTCTGTCTTCTAAAATGTCGCAAGAAAATATTCTAGGTTCAGTTTATAAAAGGAAAATAAATAATAGTTTATGCTCTCTCTTTATGCAAGTAGTCAGTCTATTAAAAGTGTCTGAAAAACCTTTGGATATCAGTTTTCATCACCAATCCAACAGCTCCCTACCTTGCCTGGCCCAACTACCCCAGGTATTTTCCTTTCCTCCTAACTTGCTTTCTGTAGGGTTTCTTTGGGGGACATTTTGGTAATGATTTCTAGATGTTAGAGCCTTAGGAACTTTGTTAGTATGGAAAGAGTACTTTGCTTAACATTAGCTGAGTTTCCTCAGAGAGGCTGATAATGCATTTTCAAGAATTATACTATGAATAGAAGCCATACTTCACCTCTTGATGACACTTCTTTTCGAAGGATCTGATCTTTCCATTGACATCTGTTATTGTCCCCTCATGAATTCCTCCAAAATATTTAGGGGCCCAGAGGAAAAGACATTTTATCTGACATTTGGAAGTCAGGATTTTAGTTACTTAATTTCTTTTTTGGTTTTGGATGCCTGTTCTTGTTTTCATTCAAATTAATTCCTATGTATGTAGCTGCACTGATATTTTGTGGCACCAGATGAATTCCCTGTGGAAGTGTGGCAACCACAGCAGCTTCTTTAGGAAAGGCAGTACCCTCTGTGGGATAAACCATGTGACCAAGTGCCACACCTGCCTTCTCCAGACTGTCTCACTGGTAGCACACGTGTAAGTTGTGAGAGAGCCATTTGCTGCCAAATTCCTGCCATAGTGTAGCATAGCAGGAAGATACAGAGTCAATGTCTGCAGTAGCTCTGTTCAGGACCACAGAGGTGCCATCAACATCCTTTACACCAGTGTTCTATTCTCCACTTTTTTTGCAATTACCATACAACAATGCCAATAACCCCTGAAACTATTCTATTCAATATTTCAGGGCTATTTTACTGGACAATTTATACCTGTCTCTTCTGTGAACTTTGGCTACTGAATTTAGATGCTACTTGTTTTATTGATGCTATTTTTCTCTGTGTTAGAAATGTTGTATCCAACTCCTGAGCTTTTGATGTGAATACTTCACAATAATTCTAAATCTGGCCTGTTGTGTTCATATGGTGTTTTCACTACAGATTCAGAAACCGTTAAAAAAAAACTTTATAAGGGGAAACTGATTCCAGAGCTTGAAACAGAGCAATTTCATATATGAAAATAATTCAGTAGCACATTGGTTCTTAAAGACAAAACCTGCATAATAATTTAAGCATTTATGTAGGCCTAACATCTTTTAATGGTTCTGCCAGAACTGCTTGATTAAAGATGCCCAGAGAAGATTAATGACTGCAGTAAGTATACGACCTTATGGCATCTCATAAAATTGTTCTCTGAAAGTTTAACGTAGGCTTAATAAACAGTAATTATTCCTTCCTACCATATGGCTGATACCAGATATATGAGGGTGGAACCCACTTGAAATACTATTCATAGTCTCAGGTAAGTTGAATAAAAACATTAATTACTTTTATCATGAAACTTAAGAGGTGATTGCCCCTAGGGGAAATGCTATTTTAAAAAAAATACTTTCTTTCAATGTCAGAAGAATGAAAAATTTTTTCACAGAAAAAAT
Source organism: Chloebia gouldiae (assembly GCA_003676055.1). Taxonomy (NCBI): domain Eukaryota; kingdom Metazoa; phylum Chordata; class Aves; order Passeriformes; family Passeridae; genus Chloebia; species Chloebia gouldiae. The sequence continues at coordinate 63,442,301 of QUSF01000002.1, read as the reverse complement.
CTCTTCACAGAAATGTGAAGAATTTTTATTTCCGTACAGATTCCTTTGTGAGAACATCAAAGCATTTGAAAGATGAGTAATTATTATTTCAGTTGCAAACAAATGAATATGAGAAATCAGAAAAATAAGAGCTAGAATTTAAAAGTTATTTTTTGCATGTAAAGATAGATACAACCAGGTGAAAGATGCTGATTTTTATGGAAGCGTGCCTGAGATTTTAAGTGCTTATTCCTTTGGGTAACCATTGTTTTCAGTTGGAGGTAATCAAAACCAAATTCACTGGCAAGCTAATGACCAGAATGTACTAACAGAACAATAACTCAGATATTTTAGATTTTTCTGGAGTCAGATTACACTGCTGCACACCAAAATCAGGAGTCTAATCCCTGGGAATGAACTGAAATTTCTGAAGTTCTGTATTTGAATCTGAAAGTAGCATTACAGATTATTTAATTTTTAGTCCTTAGCTGAGGTAATAAGAGCCAAGTGGTCTCTGTAGGCTCATCTATGGAACTTTAGATTATCTGGTCCATCCTCTGGAAAAGGCTGTTTTGCTCTGGTTGTGGTTTTACATTCACTGCAGACCATATAGCTCTCCATCAATTGCTCATACTTTCATACAAGAAAATATAGCATCATAATTTATTATACTTTATTCTATGTGAGAAGTAATGGTATGTTTTGAGTCAACTGCACAATGTACAAGTGCAAGGTGCAAGAGTACAATAATAGTACAGAAGTAAATGCTCATTCTCTTCAGTGATTTTTGGTTATGTTTCTCTGTCTTAAAATACTCTTGCATGGTTTGAATTCCCTGCAATAATAATAGTTGCTTACTCAGAGTCTCAAAAAAGTGAATGTTTGTCAGATCATATTAATCAACATCTGTCAGGTATATTTATCCTCATCTTCTCTCTTCAACCTAGAGCTTGTTTCCCCATCTTGTTTCTGTTTTCTTTCTTCTATGAAAGGCTATCAGATTTATCCTGTGAAAAAATGGGTCAACAAATAATTTAAAATAAGAGTTTGACATAGTGCCCTTTAGAGAAATGCTCTTTCAGTGACTTTATAAATATAAATATACCAGTAAAGACCTAGTTTTGTGGTCGGGGTAATATATCAAAGGCTTGCACTAACTGAAGACAAAATGAATCCCACTTTTTAATTCATTAGAAGGTGAATTAGTCTGCATGCATTAGAGTTATTTGTTACCCTTAAACAGAGATGGATCTAGCTTCATTTACTTGTTAAATTGAGGTATTTCAAAGTACTTTTTTCTGCATGTGAAGTGTGTGTGTATGCTGTATGCTGTCTTGGCTTTACAGATCAGATGTGCTCATTTTAGTGGATCCCAGGGGCAACTTGTCCTTATTGCTCCTGTGTTAATGTTGGAAATTCATTTGTTGCAAAAGTTAATCTTATTGTAGTGCTTTTTCACTGGGAATCAGATAGATAAAGTGAGATATCTTGTGAGTCCTGCTTGCTTCTGTACCAGCTGAGATCTCACTGAGGCTGGTCTTTCTACTCTAAGTTCTGTGTGAGGTAGAGGGGAGAACAGTAGTGCCAGACCTCAAGGCAGGCCAAAGTGGGAAAGGTGTGGTCCAACAAGCTGTACAAAGACTTCCTTGTCCATGGAATAGCCTTCCAGTTTACTGTAGCTCAGTGAGAAGATTGTTGTTCATAACACTAATTCCAAACCTTTTTGTCACTTTGATTTCACATAATCATCAATCTGAAAGATAGTGTGTGTTAACTAGTCTTTATTCCGTTCTGCATTGCAGGAAATCACGTTCCCCCCCAACAGAGTTACCAGCCCAGAAATAGACATCTGTGAAAATATTCACTGAAGTTCAGTTGAAGTGAATGTTTAATAACTACCTTTATTAAATCCTTGATGAATATGTATTTACATATTCATACAGGCACATGGATACTTCAGTGGTGGATATACTGTGAGAAGTTTGAGAAGAAAGAAAAGATCTGTAATAGCAATTTGAGAAACTTAAAAACATTGCCAGTGGAATCTTTTGAAACATGCAAGAAGGTATGTTCAAGTGAGAAGAGCGAGGAGCATAATGCCTGCTCCGCTCCTTCGGACGCACATATTCATTTGCTTTGGCACATTTTTATATCTACTTTTCCCAAGTGGTGCTGTGTTATTCAATGCTGTATGTCAGTAATTCCAGAGAGATGTAGTGGAGAGTTCATTAGCCTTATTAGACAGGGCAGCTGCAGCCTAGGATAATAGTGAATGAATGACTCACGCTGGCAAAACAGACGACAGGCAGCATTGCTCCACTGGCTTCATGACATTCTTCTGTCACTTTTGGAGTGGGGGGTGCCAGAATTCATCTTTGGTTGGTAATCACTCTTGTTAGCAAAAACAACTATTTGCCCCTTTTCCTTCTTCACAAGTGTTCTGCTTTGTAATGGTCTAAAATCTGAGGGTGGCAGAGAGTCATGGATCATGTCCCATGTGACTGTTAGTGACAGCCACACAAGCCTCATTATAAAACCTCCTGTTAGAATGCAAATCAATTTATAAACTAATAACTCCTCTCTGTAAATTCCCCATCAGCTCTATAATTATCTTTGCTACTTATTGATTATTAGTGTGCCAAATCCTGGCTTAATTTCAGTGAGAATTATAGCCACTAGCAAGATAATGATATAATTTGGAGATAATAGTGTACAATGATTTTTAAATAGCAATCTTTGCTTGGATGGAACAAAAAGATATTTATGTTACCTCTCTCTGTGGTTGTATATACAGTAGCTGCTGACAGACCTGCATTGGCTTGCAACAATCAGATGAGAAAGGTGCAGGCTATGGAAGTCATGGTTCAGTTTGTTTGCAGGTTTGTGTTACTCCTGTGAAATCAAGATTAGATTTGATGCAAACTTTCTGCTCATAAAAATCTTATATATGAACCTTCCAAGATTTTTTCTAAATTTAAGGAACTGATTGTCTTCAGCCTGTATCTGAGGCACAGTTTCGGAGAGTGATTTTTTCTAATTTTAGTCAATAAAGCAATAGAAAAGATGCAAGAATAATCCTTTTGTCTTTTATTACCAAACCTGTGGTGTGTTTATTTCTACAAAACACTTGCAGCATCTTTATTCTGTTGCATGAGTGTCTATTTCTATTTGCCAATGTCTGCCTACTGTATGACCAAGTATGTCAATCAAACCCATGAGCTCTGTCTATGACCATGACCCAAATGATACAAGTCTCTATACTGAATGACTGTCATAGATTTTTTTGTGGAATTACAGATTGGTTCTTGGGAGTTTGACAAAAGGATGTGGTCTAGACTGATGTCAGAATGAGTAGTTATGTGGGATTTGTTTTTTCTTTTTCATCACAGTGAAACCTAAGCACAAGAGGTGATGACCAGGGGATTGATGCTACTTACTGTGCCAAATATTAAGCAGAAGATATGATGCAGTTTTTGGAAAAGTTAGAGTGTGTTTGAAACAGCTCTTGAACATTTGGGGTTTGCCCATCTTAAGGATACATGGCCTGCCATCCATTAAACTGGAATCAGCCTGCCTTGTAGGTTTAGGAAGCCTCATTTCAGGAACCTAGTTTGCTTTTTACTACCTGATGTCTGTTTCACTCATAGCTTTCAGAGGTTTTGCAACAACATTGAGCAAAAAAGAAACTCAATTTGTGCTTACACAAAAACAAGGAGAAGAGCAGAATAAAGGCTTACAGAGTAAAATGAACCTAAATTTAACCAGAGTAATGTTCTTCCTTTGGGAAATGCCAACAAAAGTGTTGCTTTTTAATCTATTCTGGAAACTGGTTGTTTTGAGGAAGGGTTGTGTCAGTTTTCTTACTTTGAACTTTTATTTTTAACAAGTACAAGAAATTCAAGAATTTATTTGAAATGAATTAAATGCTCTCTGTTTAGAAGTTTACTCTAACATAATGTGTCAGGATAAGAAGGAAGTGAAACAGCTGCAAATTATCTTTTCAAAGGCAGGACACTAAGAACTTGCTCTTTGCAAACAAACATAACACATTCTGTGCCTTTCTTGCTAGAGGAAGTTTTATAATTACTAGGTTTGTGGCTCTTTTCATTATGGGTAATTAGCACCAAGAAAATGTCCTACCAAAACAGGGAACTTTCAATCTTTTTGAAGTATTTTGGATATGAAATATAAGCAATTTTATTTTTTTTAATTTTAACATTTTTCCTTTAAGAATATGATGTTTTTGTGTGTGAAAGTCAAGTCATATGTATTTTTTCAGAGTGGAGGATTAAGGCAAGTCAGCCTTAGTACTGTTATTTGCTCTACAGGTATATCCCATTAGTTACCCAGCAAAAGGTGGTTTTCCTGTCTCTACAATTTTATCTGTCTGTAAAAATCATTTATTAGCAGTACTTTCCTGCAAATAGAACAGTTGTCATATAAACATAAACTTATCTGGAAGATTTTTCAGCAGGTGTGATTCTTGGTGTGATTCTGGGTAATGGGATGTTATTTACTGCTTTGCTTAATTAAAAAAAAATCATGCTAGTTGTTGTATAAAGTAGTACTGATCAAACAAAGAAGTATCTTATTATCTTTCTGTTGATGTCAATTAGTTTTTATTTGAAAAGTAATGGTAATTTTGCAACCCTTTTCTAAATAAAGCATTATCTTCCTTACTTCTATATCTCAAAACAAGCAATAACTTGTCAAAGATTGCATTCAGGAAAAAAATCCACACTGCAGATTGGTCCTACTCTCCTTAAACCTGACAGGCAGCACTAGCCCCACTCTCCCAGGCTTACACTTGCTGCTGTAAGTCCATGGCAAGGATGCAGCCACTCCAGATGGGGTCTGTGTCAGGTGAGTTGCTGAGGTGCTCAAAAGCTGACAGCAAAGCAGAAACACCTGTGCTGCAGCTGTGCAAGGAGAGGAGGACATGTGTGGATGTTGATACCATGGTTTGTGTTCATGTCTGACACCAGAAAGAACATACAGAAACCAGACTGGCTGCTTGACTGCCCTGAGGGGGTACCCCGTTGTCTGTCTCCACCTCCACTTAAGTCATCAAATCATAAACTCATTTGTTATCTTGTCCCTTCAGGTGACTTTGTTCAGCTTTCTTTTTACTGGTGACTGGATGATCTGCCTCCAGTGCTACCTCATCTACATATCTCCCTGCAGTCCAACCTATCTCTTAGGTGTCTGTCCTTGAGCTTGTTTTGTGGGCTTCATGGTAACTCTAGCTGTAAGTCTAGAAGAATTCTAGAATAGATAAAGTAAATACAAGCAATTTTCCATATTCCCCTGCTTGTTGCCTTTCTATCTTTCCTCTTCTTTATGTGTATTAGCACATATGCATAGTGATTATAAATCCATGTTCTACCTACATGTAACTTAACCTTTTCACTTAGTTCTTTTTTTGATCTTTACAGTTCTGTATGTGGATTTCACCTCCAATTTTCTTCCACTGGAGAATTTATTGGATGTTATTTGCAAGATGCCTCAGTTTTCTAGACAAAATTACTTTTTCATAACTGCTTTAATTGTGCTGCTTTAAGTGGATCAGGTTGATAAATATAAGTTACATACTATTCTCCTACTTTCTCACATCATGTCCTCTTGCCCTTTTGGTATTTTGTGCATCCATCAATGCAAGGATAATGATTTTCTGATTGTTCAAAGCATGCCTAGCATATAAATCTCAATTCGTGATGATGTCTTTGGAATGATTAGGTCACACTGTGCTAAGTATTAGCATGTATTGCCTCAGCTTTGAGATATATATATATATATATATATATACATATAGTTGCAAATGAGGGCAGAGGGCTTATTGATCTCTTTTCTGTACAAGAGCTTCCCTAGGTCAGCAGTACCTGAAATGTGTAAAGGTCATCCAGGAGACATAGAGATTTCCCTTTTTTTTTCCTTTATTCCTTTTTCTGACATCTAGCCTTTTGTTCTGTGTATATTTCATTGTATGAACTGTTTGTGAAAATCCTGGCCACTAATGTTCTCTTTTCTTAACTCTCACTAGTGTATCTGATCCTGCTCATTAACCACCTCTGTGCTGCTGGTTTGTTGTGTCACATGCCCAGAACAGCTAAGTCTGTATATTTAATTATCTTTTCAGTTTCTGTCTTGTCTTTCTAACTTTTCAGTGTTATTTTAGCATGCTCAGAAGCTTTGTTTCTGTCAGCAGCAGAAGAATTAGAGCGCAAAATTTTCTGATATATTAGTAAAATCGCAGTATATATACAGAAGAAACAAAGTAGCCATATCTTTCACGGATCTGGGTAGAACAGAGTTCAGACGTGGTAATGTGTAATAATTTTTAATTTTAAAACAGTGGGATTTGGAAATAATCTAATATTTTGTGGGATTTGGCTTCTGATATTTCTGCTAATTCCCCATGCTCTCCTTAATCAATGGTACATCTTATAAATGTCAAATACTTCCTTCCCACCTAATACTTGCTGGTCAAATTTTATCTAGTTCTTGCAAGGTAACTAGAAGGCATTCCAAAAAATAAAGCAAGCTGAGCTTACGGGAGGACTTGCTCTTATAAAAGTAATACCAGACATTTTGGTAAGCATGTTTTCTTTTTTATGTATCCACAGGATTCTGCAAACTTGGTTTTCTTTTCAAGCTGATTTTGAATCAGAAATGAACCTTAGTTCTTTTTACTATCTGATCTGATACAACTAAATCCTGAAATTAGTGTGAAGATATCCACCTGCCCAGTGGAGAATCAGAAAAAGAAAAGGTTTCTCTTGCTGCTAATTTCACAAAATAGTAGCTGTGCCATTTGAAGGAAACACTGGCTAAAGGAGAAATCCTAGGATATTCTATACACATTATGTGATGGGCTGTAATGTTTAAGACAGCACAGGAAATTATCAAGGACAGAAGGATATATCATTGTTACAGTGAAAGGCAATTAAACATGGAGTATATTGAAATCACTGCTTCATTTCCTTTCTCTGCCTACAATGTAATGCTTCTTTTCTCTCAACAGTGATGGCCCACTGGTGAGGCTTGTTTTCCTCCATCCAAGTCAGATGTTTCTTACTAAAGATCTTATCTCTTACTGGCCCTTAGCTTTCTGTCCAGTCAAGCACACAACTGCGCAGGCAATTTCACAAAAATCAATCTGGTAGTAGAGACTGAAACTGGGAAAAAATATACTGATAGTGCAGGAAACACTAGTTGTAAATTAAATAAAACAACATTGTTTGGAGTTGGGAACAACAGTTAAATTGTACCTCAAGCTAACAGAGCTGTGAAGACATACCATCTTGTTGACTAATGGTCTGCAAAGGTTTTTGTTTTTCAGTCTGCCTGTGCGATTCTGAAACAATCAATGCAGTGCTGCTCTTCTCCAGATGTCCCTATTCATCTGCAAAACTTTTAGCACAGATTGTTCTCCTATTTGTAAACAAATTATTCAACAATCCCAGTGAATGACACGAGAATGACAGACAAACAGATGTGATGTACTATCAGAAGTGGCTAATTTGAGACTCAATAATTCTTCAGTGCATAGTGCCAATTAGCCTTAAAGAGTAAAAAAATGCCTGGCAGAAAAATGCTTCATTTTACAACCATCTGGTTTGTTATTGAGCCTTGAGTATCTTGTACATATTGATGATAAAATAGAAGAAACAATTTTAATATCTTTTCTTTCTTATTCTTCCCAGTCAATGTGATTTTAAAGAGCTTAAGTGATTTATGTTGGGCCTTCTCATCTTACTGCAAATTTTACTCAAAGTTACCTTGTTAAGAAAAAAAATGGAAAAGAAAGGAGTGACAAAGCTTGACATCCTTCACCACTTGCTATTACCTATAAAATGTCATTTTCTTTTAGAAAAAAAAAAAGCTACAACAAGTATTTTTTTCATGGTCTCCTCGTCATCCCTTACTGTCTGTAAAAAGTGTTAAAGCCAGACAAGGCTTCTCCCAAGAATATAGCAAAAGGCTAGATTTAATGAAATACATATTTGTGTTTGTCTCTGAAGAAGATTGTATTTCTGCATTTGACTTTTAAACATTCCCTTTTCTATAATTCTGTGGACGTTTAAAGTTATGTACTTAAGATCTTATATATTGGCTTTCATCTGACCTAGATAATAGATTCATGTGTGATCTAATAGCTTAAAATATATTATCCTCCATTTTGATGATCTTTAGCCCATAGATGTTGCTTTGAGCAGGGAAAAGCTAGGCTACCTAGCTTAATTGTTAAAGCCCATGGATGAGAGTGGAGAAGGCAGAATCTAGGAATTCTAGTTTTCTATGCTTTAAAAACTCATCTGGAAACAGGTTTCACACCATTTTGTCTCTGGCTATTTTCTATTGCATTGGCTGCATGTCTCAGTGGAATACCCTGGGATTTAGGAAAGGTCTTAAAGATGGTGTGGGGAGAGTGGGATTTCATGCAAAAGTGAACAGCATTTTGAGTGAAGGTGGCTAAATAACCTTGTTTCCAGTTCCTACCAATTTCTAGTTGCTAACTCCAGTAGCTGCTGGGTTTGTGAGTCTGGGTCTGGCCCATGATTCTGAGAAACAGATATTTGACCACCTCACTTTTCAGCTGTGTCATTTGCTTGTTTGCACAGGAGCCTCATGTGATCCATAGTACCAAATCTGTGTAATACCCTCAAGTTTTCTGGCTTCTGAAGCCTGGAATTTGAAGTCTTCTATTTAGGATATGAATTCCAGAGTCCTGTGTTAGCAGCTTGTAAAGTCTTTCTAGGTAAGTTTCTGTCTAAGAGTTAAATGCATTAAGGACATTTAGGCTGTGCTTTGTCATCTTTAACTTGAGGTATTCAGAGTCCAGAGAAAGAGACAGAGAAAATGCCTGGTGTGACTTTTGTTGATGAGGAAGAAGTAGACATTAAGTTTTTTAAGTTTTTTACCGTCGTTTATTGGCATGCACATAAGCAACTCGAGGATTCAGCAGCTGTTAATTAAAAGCAGATGTTTTGGACATATAAACATCAGGCTTAGACTTCATGCCCCTTGCTTCAGATACTTAAATCTCTTTGTTGATATAGCTCTCAACTGTGTTGTTCTACCAACAGTGAAAAGAAAACAAAGTCTTTATGTATGCTCAGTTTTGTTTCATTTAACTTACAAAGGTGTAAATGAGCAACTGAAGTTGATGAAGCTGCAAATCTAGTACCCTAGTGGAAATAAATTGATATAACTTTGTTGAAGTTTTCTTTTCATCACATTATGTTGGATAAACTTTTATTTTGGCATTACAAACTGTCTCATAATTATTCCTACAAGGCTTGAGAAAATAATAATGCAATAATGAAGATAAAAAAATACAACCTTAGGATGCAAAATGAGCATCAAATAAGCACTTGATTCTCTTTTCAGCTAGGATTCATCTTGTCTTATTTCTGATACATGCTTTTTGCCAATTGCCAGAAATATATAAAGCCTCTGGCTGAAATTTTAACCTCTTTTTTACTTAATCAAGGAGTTAAAAAAAAAGGAAACCTGATTCGGTCTCCAGTGAGACCAAGGTAACTCAAGCATAACATAGAAGAGGAAGAAGAGATATACTGTTATAAATTCCTTGCCTAAGAATCATCCCAGACATCAATTCATGGGTACACTAGTTCTTTATCTCAAACTTTTGGGAGGGGGAAAAGAGGCTTCTGCACTATCTCTTGGACTATTGCACAGATGATGGAAATAAACCCTTTCCAGAGGTGCACTCACAGCCATGGCATGCTGTATGGTCATTTGGACTGCATGGGTGGGAGCATATTGTGAGCAGCTTGGCCGTAGTCCCATGGGAATGAGAATACAAGTAATGCACTTCTGAGCAGTCGAATGACCATCATTTTCCCAGGTTGCCTCTCTGGACAAAGAAAGAAAGCTAGTGAAGATTTACAATGGTCCACTGTATGTTCAGGTTGCCTATGTTTAATTTAGCCACCTCTAGAGGTTTATAATTTTGAAATTTTATAATCTGATGATATAATCCTAGTGCATTGTTATGATGCCTTTCTGTTTGATAAGGATGCAACTGCTACCTGGTGCTAGTATGTCTGTGGTAGGGACCCTGTGATAGGAAGCCTGCACTGATGTATAGGATTGATGATATTTCACCTTCTAGAAAGATTGTCCCCACAAGGTGGATACAAGGGTTGGAGTCTGTCGTGCATGTCACACCATTCATGCTACCCATAGCTGTGCACTGGAGGTTGCACTAAGCACTGAATGTGCCTGGAATTCTTCCTTTGCAGAGAAGTCAGTCCCAAGGACACATCAACATAGAAGCAATTGACTCAGACGCTTCTTTTGGCCAGGGAGTGGCTTTTTTTCTGGATGGAGACACAGAGGTCCATCATTGTTCTTATAAGTCACTATACTATTGACATCTTGGTGGTTGTACAGTAATCAATTTATGGACTATACCTGATCTCTAACTGAGCACATGGGTGAATTAATGGGTGACATGTGGATAGATACAGTCTGGATCCAGATATCTGCGTTATATTTAAAACTCTTGTTAACCTGAACGGGAGAAAAAGGTGTGTTCCTATTTCTTGTGTTATAAGACCCTCAGCCTGTTGCTTGAAAAGTGGTCCTAAATCTAGAATTTAATTTCATCACTAGTACATAGTATATACTTTTAGTGTGCAAAAAGATTTTCATCTTAAGCATCTTAGTGTTAGAAACCCATCTTATTTCTATTTGGATGGTAGAGATAAAGGCATGATTGGAGTTAATTCTTGTAGTCTGGGATGAAAGAAAATCACAACTGCATTGTTGTGAAGAGGGGAAGCACTCTGTAAAGAAATTCAGCTGCCTTTTTCTTAATAAATAGTATTGCACTAAGGGCCATTTGGTAACCCTTTTTGTTTTGCAGATACTTTGCTGATAATTTTAGTTCACTGTGAATTTTTTATTTATTCTTTCTTTAAATAGCATTGGTATAATAAAGAGAAAGCTCTAATTTGAAATTCTAAATATGCTATACAAATGGGGTGATCAAAACTTGTTAATTAAACCTAAATAGTTATTCTGCTATGAGTCCCTGTTTGCTAAAGAATTCAGCTCACATTGATTCATTCTTTTGCTATGCAAACTTCTTAGAATTCTTCTAACAAGACAGGTCTGGTAAATAGAAGGCTGGACTTCTAATTCCTCTTCTATATGTCTTCCCTTTTGTATTTTTATTTTATGTGTAGACAGTAAATTTGGTAATGTACTCTATTTGTTTCCTATGAAGAAAATCAAAGTGCTGTTACTTCAGACTGCCTTCAAATTGTCATGGAAGAAATTAATCCCTAAGCCTCAATACTAATGTCTCAGTTATGTTTTATTTTCAACCTGTTCCATTTACCGCAGACCTTGCTTTTGCTAGCAGTGTGTCACCTTTTACCCTTTAAACTCCATCTGTGTAAGCTTTCTTTCTGCTTTACTCTCTCTGCTCTGTCTGTCTCTTCATGGAATCTGTTATTTGCTTTCCAGGTAGGCTTTGGCCATTCAAATTCCTCTTTACCAATGGATCTGCTTAGAAGCATAGGTCTTATTCAAAATATTTCTTACTGTTTTTCTGACAGAAGGTTGTTAGGAAGCGGGTTTGAGCTGGAGAGAGTGAGTCTGGCTCAACAGAACTGGCTTTTATAAACTACTTCTCGCTCATCCCTCAAGCAGTGCTGACTGCAACTATCAATACTTGATTTCTTGCCTATCTGAGAACATAGTGTAGGCATTTCCACTCTTGTATTTCAACTCTGATGTTTTATACAAAGTGGGATTTACTCAGTGCATATTTGTTAGCCTGTTTGTGTGGAACATTCAGGAAAATTAAGCCTAATT